>BQNB010071652.1:0-32695 GCA_026074375.1 Tanacetum coccineum
TGGAGAGGGGTTGGTTGTTGGTTGTTCCATTTTACCACATTTCATTTTATACAATTCATCCATTTTCCATCCAATCTCTCCTTAACATCACAACCCACATCTCACTATTGTTCTTGGTTTGATCATAAGATTACTAGAATTCTTCATGTGTATTGTGCTTAGAATTGATATTGTTCACCGTAAACCTGTGCCAGTCTCTCAGGCTGAAAACCCCCTTATTACCTCTAGTAAATATGTATAGCATAGGCTTAACAAGTAATTAGACTAATCTAGATAGAATTAAAATACTGATAGAATTTTAGGTTAACTTTTACTCTTAGTATTCGACACTCTACTTACCGTGAAGCTACATCTAGACTGGGTACTCTTCCCGTTAAAGTGTTGTCTTTAGGTTTGTCGGCTAAATATAAATTTAAAACTTAATAATCATAAATAACACCTACACAACGACATATCAGGTTTTTGGCGCCATTGCCAGGGAGTGAATTGTTTAGACCTTATTCTTTTCAGTATTTCTAACCATTAATTAATTAGTTTAGTGTAATCTAATCATTTAAATTCTGTTTGTATTTATCCGCATTTAAATTTTTTATTTAAATTCCCGCATTTAATTGTTTTTAAATAGTATTATGTTCTGACTGATCACCTGATACGCCGTATCCACCAGTTGGATACGACGTATCAAACCTTTCGATCAGGACAGCGTATTGAGTTTTACTATCTAAACGACGTATCTGTTTCACGATAATATGACATATTCAATAAGCTCTATACGGCGTACTGATATTCAACAGACCTATACGGCGTATTCAAACTAATTGGATACGGCGTATCTGTCATATGATATAACAGCAATTTGAAAAACATAACTAACATTTTCCTCCATTTTTGAGAAAGTGGTGATTGCTGGCTACAACTCTGGATAATGGAAAGCTTCGACAACGCGATTAATCAAGATGAAGAGCATACTAACTCACCAATAATCACAAATCCTAAACTGGAAATTGGTGATGAATTCTTGAAAATATTACTAGATAACGCCTTCAATGGCATAGATGGAGGAGACATTACTGACCATATTGCAAAAGTAATAGAAATAACTGAATGGATCAAAATACCTAATGTGGAAATAAATGAGCTACGAATACATGTCTTCTCAAAATCGCTTAGTGGAGATGCTCAGACATGGTGGAACAGTGAAATAAATGAAACCACTGTTACCTGGAAAGAACTGACCGATAAATTCTTTTATAAATATTACCCATTGTCCATTACTTGCAACAACAAAATCCCTGATGACCTGGACAACGGGATGGATTACTTTGAGTTTATATATTGGCTGGCATCAAAGTTCGAAAACTATTGGAGATTGACAGAAATACCAAAAGTGGGCTATAGGGATATTACGTGAACGAACGTACTAACGGAAGGATTGGCAACCTCAACGAATGCAAAGAGAAATGCTCAGACACATTTTATAAACCCTATTTAGATGCACATGAAGCAAATGACGTCTACGAAGCTATTGATAGGGAATACTCTCTGATACCAATTCCCGCCCACTTCAACATCAACAACTCGAATGAACTTTGCAAAACTGAAGAATTCACAGTCATTCGACACTCCATAGGAAATAATGAAGAATTCGTTACTGTAGGGCCAAGCAAGGTTAGTACTGTTGAGAGAACTCCTGGCAGCATGTCTTGCATCTACCACGAACTCTTCAACAAAATGGATGAAGGATGGACCGTACACCGCACAAAATAAGAGCCTGAGAAAAAGATAAAAAAGGTTAAACTTAAAGACCGGCTGAAACAAAAGTGCTTCCCGAGAGACAACCCAGTCATTTTAATTGTTTGTCGCATTTAATTGTTTGAATTTTAATTTCCTGTTCGAGTCTGTCTTCCCAGACATTGCATACGGCGTATTGAACCCCTTTGGATACGGCGTATGCATGTCTGGACGTTATTAGTTTTAAAACTTAATTATTTAATTTCCAGTAATTGAATTGTTTCCACAGGAGCAATACGGCGTATCCTAGGGTTTGGGATACGGCGTATTGATCCCGGTACAGTTGTGTGTTTAATTGTTTTCTTGTACCATTGTAGCTAGATAGAATTTTCACTTGTCTTTTAATCTTCTACAGGACCTTGCTGAAACTATGATATATGCTGAAAAAGACACGTGTTGAACTTATCCGGGCATTCTAAAGCCCTAGTCAACACACTTTTTGCTCAAGAACTCATCATGGAGAATTATCACGAGCAAAACATCAGGGAGTTTTCCGTTCTAATTCTATTTTCCCTTATTATTTAATTATTTTATCGATACAACGAGGACGTTGTATAATTTAAGTGGGAGGATGGAGAATTAGAACTTACTTGTCTTTTTTTTTACAAAATAACATGCAAAGTGCTTAAAAATGGTCAAAATTTAAATTTTTTTAGCATGACTTTTATAAAAATACTAGTTACATTACCTAGCGCACTATAACCCTTGATACATATTGTGAGAATTAAGCCTATTCCGTTTCCAACTATCTACTAAATTCCACAAATTTATGTCGTGTTGCCGGAGATGTAGTGTGACTTAGTCTTGTCCTGGTATATCACTCAAGATCGCCATGATTAGTACTATGGATTTAGATGGAAGAACATGTTCAACTGATAAATTTCTAGGATTAAACCAAATAGCCTACATGTCGTAAAAATAACTAACTTCACTGGTTAGTTAACTCCCGTATAACCCTTGATTACTCTTATTTTTAAAGTAAATTCCCCTAGAACAACCTGTTGAGCCATTCTTTTCTTTTTGTACACCATATTATATGTTTCGTTACACCTTTGCACCTTAGCCTACCGTGTAGATTAAGCCTATTTCTCTATGTTGCTAGTTTCTTTCGTGTAAAGTCTTGTATTTCCTGTGTCAAAGTGAAATTTTCTATCTCTGTAATGGTCGGAAAATTGCACAATGCAATGGTAAATATTACAGCTCGTAAGTTTTGCTACTTTTCGCTATTAAGAATTATGTCCGATGAAGAAGTACTACAAGATAAAGATTATCTGGATAAATTATGAAAGTGAAGACGATGGAATCAAACCGAGGTTTATTATGTATTATGAAAAAAAGAGAAAAAAAAGAAACAAGGAAGAAAAATAGTTGTTTCAAAAAGAAGTTTATACCGAAGGAATCACTTAGAATGATCGATTATTAGTTGATACGTTACAGAAATCAATGATATTAAGTTTTGTAAAAAGTGGCCGATATGACCACTTGTGTAAAAGTATGTAAAGAGCGGGATGTAAGGGAAGTTGACCGTTATGGGAACGTCAACTTTGGTTGTCTTTGTCATTTCTGTGATCGAGGCGTCTGTCTATATATTCGAGCTTGACATGGACGTCTGGTAAAGATACTACGAACCAACACCCATTTGTTGGCTTAAATCTATTTGTTTTGTGAATTTTTTTAACAACCATTTTACTTCCCTTTCCTAGCAACTAACCTTAGTGTCTACTCGAACGAGGACTTGTTCGAGCATGCATGTCTATTCCGTCGTTACGGCCATGTATGCATGTCTCAGCTGCCTTGTTGGATGACGACTTTTGGTGAAAGTTAAAAGGTCCCTACCCTATATCATTCTTCATCTCAACCGCTGTTTAAACACAAACAAGGATGTGTTCGTGGATTGAATACTTGTCTATTCCGCGTTAACGGTCGTGTATATACGATATAGCTGCCATGTTGATGTGGTGCTTATGGTGAAAGACTGTTAAATGATCAACGGTAAGCCTTCTTAACCAAATTTAGATTTTGACTTGTTCTTCCTTAGCTTTAGCGGTGGAGATGTGTATCCTTGCTAAGCTTATAATATGAAACTAATCACGACCGAGCAATTGAGCGTGCTACTTAAATGTTGCACCCTAGATTAGTTGAGTGATCTGAGTGTTTTCATTTCCATATTTCATGAGGAGCTTGGTTATGTACAGGTGATTAGGACAAAACGATGCTTAAACGGAAAATTGTTAGAAGAGATTCACCCTTAATAACAACAGATCCGGAGGCTTGGTAAAGTAAAAAAGATGTTTATTCATTATAGTAGAGAGAAAAGAGATAAGATGGGAAGTAGCGTGTGTGGTAGAGAGAAAACACACACACTTCACCTTTACAAAAGTGAGCTTTACCCCTCCATGGAAGTATGAAGGAGGTATTTATAGTCCCGGGCTTGACTAGCTAAACTAACCCGACATGACTATAAATGATAAATGTTATTATGGATTAGTCAACATATTTTAGGGCTAACAATCTTCCCCCAATATGTGGACATACGGAATTACTTACAATGTTCCTAAAAAGTACAAATACAATTAGATAAAGTCTTCCAAAGCGCTTCTAAAGCTGAAGTTGTCTTCTGAGTTCTCCTCGTCTTGAAACTTGTATTCCAGCTTGGATTTTCTGTGTCTTTACTTGTATAGGAACCATTGTAGTATGCATGAGTTGGATTAACTTCCCCCCAATCCATGCAGCATGTCTTGAAAAGCTTTCTTCATAGACTCCTTTTTGGCGAAGTTTCTGAATCGGCTTCCCCCAAACCAACATCCCTATCTTAAGCAGATTCTAAAACTTTGATGTAGCTTGAACAATCTTCTACCTGTCATTAACGTGCACAGCGGAATTTTGTAGAAGTCAAACCACACCAACTATACCACTGCTTCTTGTCATTAGGGCTTGGTGAATATTCGTTCGGGGGTGCATGCGAGAAATCAACAACTGTTCTTCTCATGTTTGCATAATACTTCACAAACCATACTAAACATTTTTTAGGGCTAACAAACTTCCCCCTGGAAGTTGATATGGTAACATCAAAGTCAATTAAGTCCCAGATGTACACATTTTCCCCCTTGTAGGTTCTTTTTTTAGTTTTTCTTTTAGCCATTGATGGTTGCGAACTTCACAGAAGCAATCATAGTCGTGTTACGTCCATAGATACTCGAGAAGTTTCTAGTCATAACACAGCCGATTAAGTTCTTGTATATGAATGTCGTTAAAGAACTTTGAAGATTTTGCTTATACTGTGAAGTATCGTTGTCTTGGAATAGCATAAAAATGCCCGTGAGAAGTGCTGATTACATCTCAACCTTTATACTCTCTGGCTAACTTACCAACCTCGTATTCTTTCGGCTATTGCTGTGATCACTTGGTGAAGTTAACTCAATATACCAAACTTGAAACTGAAGTAAAATCCACCAAATTTGTTTCTTAAGCTTGCACTATTGTTGATTGAAGAACGGTGCAGAAGAGAATCTCTAAGTACCTTATACTCCATCAAAAGTATAAGAAGTACAACACCTCTTGAAATTATCCACAACGACATCTGCGTGTGACACTGAGCACTATAATGTAACTCCTTTAAGTGATAGTATTCCAGGTCTTCATCCAACCACCCCTTGACCTCTGGAAACTAGATAAACCAAGTCTTAATCATAACTGTATACGTTCAAGCAAGTCATCAATCGATAGAAAATAGAAAAAGTACGATGGATGGAAATAAGTAGACTCCTTTGTGAAATTCAACTTCAATCGCAAATAAGGGATACCAAACCCAACTTCGTGATCACTTCTCATCATTATCCGAGTCTCTAGCCTTTTTGTCTTTTAAGTGAATCTTTTCAGGATCGTTTTGGGATTAAGTGTTGTTGTTTGTGTGGTATGATAGTTTATCGTTTGATTGTGGTGTTTGTTTGTTGTCCTTGTTTTGATTATAATATTCCCAAAGTCGGTCACATGCCCACCTGATGCGCGGATCGAAACTAGGTTTTCTGTGTGGCAAACCGCCTCCTTTGGCAACCTGCCACCTATGGCAAACCGCCACCATTATTACACCAAACCGCCACCACAAGGCAAACCGCCGCCATGGGCAAACCGCCGCCTAGAACATTTGTCAAACCGCCGTGGATTTTTTGAATTTTGGGCAGAGTAACATTTCTTTTTGCTCAATAAAATAATCAAACCGCCGTGGTACCTATTCAAACCGCCACCAAATGGCAAACCGCCACCAAATGGCAAACCGCCGGCTATATTTTGATTATTTTAATCAACCCGCCTTTGACTAGTCAAACCGCCGCCTGACTTTTCCTTAAAAGGTGGATCTTGTCCCCTATTCTTGTCAAACCGCCATGAAGAACACCAAGTTCGAATTTTGCATAATCACTCCAAATAAGCTTTTTATCCACTAAAATGGGCTATAACATGTAATACTATGATGGTATATGAAGATTAACCATCCAATTACATGTATTTCTTCGTGGATCATAAAAAACGAAGCAACCCTCCACGAAGAACACCAAACTTTATAAGCTTATAATTCGAACTTGATGCTTATGCAACACTTGAAATTGTTACAATCTAACCTGTTTAACATGTAGATCAAGGAGAGAACAAGATTAACAACCCAATAAGCCCATAAAAATTCAAGCCGTGGCCTTTTCACGAAATCAGTTGGTAAACAACACGGATTCCCCCTATGCTCTGGTGTCAATTGTAGGATCCCGAATTCACACAAACATGTATAGATCTAGAGAGAGAAAGTTAGAGAGAGAATGGTTGAGAGAGAAACTAATAAAAACACACTTAAGAGTGTGTGTAAAATGAATAGATGCTTACCTCTTCCAAAGTTGGAAGAGGTATTTATAGTTCTTACAATACACCGGGTATTAGTACCCGGTTCAATACCGAAAGTCATACGTTTACCTATTAAACTACGAGCTATATTGAACAGTAAAATACATGGGGTGACCGAGTCTTTTTCTAATATCTAACAATCTCCCCCTAAGGGAGGTCACCCTTGAAAACACTAGACTTAAGCTCTTCAATCTTCAGATTGATCTTATGTATAGCTCGTAAACGTTTGATTTCATTGATCTGTATCTTGTGAATCTGAAGCAGTGAACTTTAGACTTTTAGGCTTTAGCTTGACTTGTATGTGATCTTTGAGCTTCTTTGAGATCATCATCCAATCATAATCTCTAATCATCATTTATCACGTGATCTTTTGCCATCTTGTGAACTGAGTGAGAGGTCATCGGAATGAAATATCTCACACTTTTCTGATCTTGAAAGCTTGAATTATTCAAGTTGCGGAGCTTTAATTAACAAATACTTAAGCTTTTTATTATATCTCAAATGTGTTCGTTTGAGAATGAGCCACGCGGTTATGAAACTTGATTTTGTTGGAACTACGTATCACCATCTCCATCTTTAAAATGTCTGTAATAAAACAGTTAGCAATAAAGAGAAAATTGATTTGTAAAAAACAATCGATGCGATACTTTTGCAAAAGAGTTTTTGTAACACATCGAAAGTTTCTTAGATTTGTTTTATCCAAAGTTCCAATAAACCGTCCCAATTCGTAACTGGAACAAGTTTGATTCTTGTTAAATCGCACCGTGTTGTTTTCTAGTTTTCACAAGTGTTGATCCATAAGGATCTCACAATCACCTACCATGAGCTTGTGATTTGAAGGTAGTTGGCTCAATCATAGATCATCGTCAGCTGTGAATACTTACGTATCACTCGGTATGTTCTGGAAAAGATCAAAGGATACAATGCGTAGGACTCTTATGATAAAACTTGTAATCACAGTGTATGAATAACAAGTAAATTGGAATTGTCCTAACGAGATTAATTGATGATCTCTTGGCTCTAGACTCAAAAGTGCATTTTGATTTTAGTGATCGGAGGCTAGAGCTGACTGCCACCTTTTTAATACCGACTTACTCGGAGTGAGTGAGTCATTAGATTACATGTTTAGTCTCCGTGAGAAATGAAACATAAATCTTTTGAGAGATTCTGAGTGGCTTGGGAGGGTTGTGTATTGCATCACTGGGTCCATGATGTCACTTCAATGTCAGCAATCATCTTAGTGATTCTGACAGCATATGTATTAACCCGATTTCTGCCTAAGTGTATGGAGTGCTTCTTTCTTTACACCCTTTATCCGTACAATTCTTTTTCATTCTTCAACCCCTTCAGTGCTTATCGAGATTTCATGACTAGTACCTTGTTGGGTTTATTCCAGTACTAGTTCCATCTCAGTCGGCACTATTCCCTTATTCTCATATTAACTCCTTTTTATCATACCTAAGGACTTCTACACTAACTAGTGGATTGTCCCTGGGTAGATTCCTCCGGTTCTGGCAGGATCATGGAACCAGTACCTGACCTTATCATCCTTATAACTTCGTTAAAAGTAAATACATGGTCGGTCTTTTGGTACATTTCACCTTGCCATAAAATCACCTTTGAAAACCTAATTCAGAGTACTTATGATTAAACTATCACGGTGTATGCGTACCACGGATTGTTTGTTGCTTTTTATAAAACTCCCCCTCAACATGTTCATCGTATTCTAAAAATGTTTAGCACCTGTTGTGGGATGAATACATTGGTTGTAGTAATATGATAACATTACATATTTTAATCACATTTTCTCCCCTTATCAAAAATTTCAAATCATCTGACATTTTGGATATCAATTGATTTAAATATGTTATAAACATTAGGAGAAAAGTGCCAATTATTCACAAGCCATGTTTGGAACATATTAATCTTCTCCCTCAATCAGTTGAGGATATATAATGATAGTGCTGAGTACCGTAATTTTTGACAAAGAATTTGAATTTTCAAAGAAATTCTTGAAAATATGTACTCAGCACTATTATATAAGCCTATATTTAAGTCTAGCATTACACATTTAAATTATTCACAAGATTAAGTATGAGACAAGACCTTGAAATAAGTTCAATCCAAAAATGACATAGTTATTTTGTCCATGTTAGCAATCTACAGTCTGTCTTGATACACTCCGTTTAGAAGTTGTCTTAGCTTCCCCTTGAACCAGCAATCCTTTCTTGAGCAGATTCAAAGCCTTCTTGCAATTCGCATTAAGAAGACTTGAACTCTGACGCCCAAATCTTCGAAGTACACAAATAATTCGAAACCACAACACCAAAGACAATTTAAGTCCCGAATGTCTAATTTCTCCTAACATGATAGTGATGATATAAATTAAAACACCAAAGACAACTAAGTCCCGGATGTCTCAATTATTCCCTCTCAGTTTTGAAATGATAACACCTAAGTCAACTAAGACCCAAATGAACACATTTTATCTAGTTAGATGCTGACTAACTAAAGGAATCATCATACTTATCATACCAATATGTACCCCTTTGATCAAATATTTCTACTCCTTTAAAAACACGTCTGTTGTATTGACTATGTTAAAGGAATCTTTAAATGAATTCCGTAACCAAACTTCTCATGCTTTAATCAGTCTTCTGTCAACACATTTCCCTGGTATCTCAACTGATGCATACCATAGATGACAAGATATATCTTCTCCTATGTGGTTGAATAGCCACCGAAAAGTAACACGAAAAAAAATTGATATTATTCTTCCGTGGATAAGACAATTGTCTTCCGGAATGGCCTACAATTAATAAGTCTAAGGAATCTATCACATGTATTGTTGTACCTTCATGTATTTACTCCTTCCCCTTGATGTTTTTGATACCTCAGAATCATAAAAATCTTAAATGCCCACATGGCATGAGATCGTGTTTCACAGAATAAATAAACTTTTTTTTTTTTTAAAATCCCCCCTATCCCTTAGAATCAGTTTCAAGGCTTTTTAAATATGAAAGAATTTACAACAATCCTAAGTCTATTTACAAACTATGGACGCGTTGGCAATATTAGTCGTATTAGTTTAAAAGCCTGAATCACTAAGTCTTCAATTGCAAATAAGTCCCTAAAGTTTGAAGCAAATGACATCTAAGGCACATGTAGTTAATATGAATTAACTCCATTTAAATTGTTATCTGTCATTATCAAAAACTTCAACTGTTTAATCCTTGACTTATTTTGAAAGACCATTTTAAAGATTATTTGGCACTTTTCTCCCCGCTCTAAATAATGACTACCGTTTTCATTTAAAGAGTTTTGTAGTCATTGTATGAGTGGTCGAATTAACTTTGAAAATCTTTTTGTGATTACTGAAAATATTGATTCATTGTAAAGACAACTTTCTCCCAATTAGTAAATAAGATTCTCGTATATTTTGACCCAAATAAATGCACTAAATGTACACTTATTCTTATAGAGGCATGGATATGAAATCATCCTGCCCGTGAAAAATAAATTCCCGTTGTCAGGAAACACATGTCGTCTCGACTACAATGCGTTCCTCAATTAGAAAAGCAGGTTGTAAGTTAGAAATAACGCAAGCCATTGTCATGAGCTCAAACGCGCCTTTTGAATATTTTGTAGAGTAGCTCAATACGAAAGACTTCTCTTTCGTTGCTAAGGAAAAATGCACTGAGACGTGTATTTTCCTTTACGATGAGGCCCGAGTTATGCACAGAAATGTACATAAGCCATTTTTTTATATTTACAAGATGATGTTTGATGATAATATCAAGCAGTTACGTTTGTTAGAACCTCCAGTTCTGCTGGAGTCAAACATCTCATACCAATCCTTCTGACAAGATACAAAAACCGATCCTCAGGAAGGGCTATCGAAATTTAATCAGCTAATTCGGTATTCAGTTCTGACAAATATACTTTAATAATATCCATTTTCAACCTGTTTCCTTTATGGAAGTGATACCGAGTATGATGTGCTTTGTATGAGATGTTGTGCTGTATCTAGTTGCATGAGATTGCTGTGGGCTGACCGTGAATCGTAGTACAAAACAGTATTTTGATTGTAGTTGAAGCCAAAAACTTTAAGTTGTGTCCACATCCATATTACAATGTGCACAACTTGCAGAAAACGCCGCCACGTACTGTGCCTCTGTTTAAAGTATTGAGTGCAATATTGTTTCATTGACATCTTCATACAAGTTTGTCACCTATGAACTGTATCCCCCCAGAAGTGCGTATAGCGAGTATCAATGCAGTTCGCAATGCTCAACGTCCTAAAAAATGCTTTAGAAAAGCTTTGGACATCAGGAAATTAGATAATACCATCATACCAGCTCTTGGGCTGCTTCAAGACAGTATAAAGCTTCCTTAAAAGGTGAGAAGATTTTATGGATTTCAGAATCACGAACTCCTTCTGGCTGAGCAACATAAACCTTCCTCCTTTTCAGTGGACCATTATAAATTCCATTTTAAACTTCCATACTTGGTAGATTGTTAAAGGACTTTGTGTGCAGTATGGGCAACGAAAAACCGAACTCTTCCAAACGAGCAACAGTAGCAACGATTCTTCAAAATCAGTACCCCTACCAAAGCATAGCCTTAAGCATAAGTATTGCTTTGTTGCGAATAACATCTGAGATCCATCCTTTTTTAAGTGTTCTTACCTAACCACTTTAGCTTTTATCACTGTCGTTGCCAATGGGTTTGTCGACGAGTTCCCAGAACTTGTGTCAGTCTGAACTAATGAAATTCATCCTGCATTGCTTCGATCCATGCCAAGAATCACCAATGCCACCCTTACTGTGTCATTGGTGTCTTCTGTACTCACGAGGGTGAGCGCGAACATACACATTTCACAGGATCTGTGGCAAGCTGTTGTCACTGTTTGCACTGGATTTGTAAGGATAGTCAATAACTTGTTCTAATGGATGATCTTTTGTCCATTGTAGTTCATTACTCTGTTTGGTAGAAATGAATGCATATTTACATATCAATATTGCATGAGGAATACTCAGCAATGTCTGTAACCGGTGTATAGAAAGGATTGAACAACGCGATTCATCCTTGTCAAAACGATTGCAATCGTCTGCTTGATCATTGTAGTTTTCTTCAGCATGGAACATTTGTTTGGAGACAAGTATTCTTCAAAGAAATATTTGAATAGAAATTACGAGAGATATATTACTTCAAATACATGATTATTAGAAATTCCATCTCCTTTTGTGACGAATCTGTCTTGTCTGCTAGAGAAACAACATTTTTCCTTGTGGGCACGGGGCCAGAGATGTCATAATCTGACGCCTTTTGTTTATTTAAAGAGGTCTGAGGAGATATTGTCAACAGACGTCTCTGTCGATAGGGCGTGATGTCTGAACGGATTGATCAGACGTCATTTCATAAAGCACGGTACTGAACACGATGATAGGGAGCCATGAATTGAAGGCACTGGGTCGCTGAACAAATATGTTCAGAAACCATAAACTATCTTGAGATAGTAGAACTCAACCAGACCGATTCCACGTCCGAATGAGTGGATTTTTCATTGCGTCAAAGTAGCTTCCAAATGACATGGTCTAGTATTGACTTTATGTTTGAATATTAGACAGAAAGATCGCCAATAACATTCTCTAAGAGTTATTCTTTGTACAACTTAGTGATCGTAATTAAAACATTTGAATAAGATGATGCAAATTAATGGAATGAACCCCTTGTACAATTAGTTTCTTCAAAACAGTATTGAAGAAATATTATTAAGAGGGTTGCATTATTAATTATGCATTTTGATGTACATGAATATTATTCTTCAACACTTGATGAGTGAACTTGAGATTGAAATTCCTGATTTGTTGGTGGAAGTACTAGTAATATGTTTTCTTACGTCTTGATCAATGTAGTTTGATGAAGTTGAACCAACTTATCAACAGCTCATGAATGCAACAATACAACCGATCTGGGGAAACAGTTCGTGGTGGAAGATTATAGTACTCATTAAACAATGGTTACAACAGGATCTCATAGTCTTTCTTGGATGGTGGAACATATGGTGTTGAGAAATGAGTTTGCACGATCTAAACAGATGATCCAGGAGTCATCAAAGAAGGCGCAGGTCCTGAACTGATTTGCACAGGAGCCATAACTTGACCATTTTAAGAGCTGAACTGCTCTACTGTAGTGCGAATGTTGGTGGTGAGAGTTGTAATGAATGATTCTTGACAGGGAGGAGATACTGGTTTAGGAGATGAGAGATCGATGACCAAAGTATCATAAAGGAAACAGATGAAGAAACTTGTTGGATAGGAACAGTGACCATGGATTCAAACTTCAGTTTCCCATAGTAGTTTTTCGGTTCCACTTTTACTTATATATTTCTTCAGGACCAGGCTTAGTCTTTCCTCAATATCATCCCCACATTATCATCTCGTCAAATGTTTCACTGTCCACATTCTACTTCCCACTCAATAATTAGCTTATTCCTGCATCAGGAACCCCGGGGCTTTGAGGATTTTAAGTTTCCTTCACTTGGGCCTAGAGAAGACTGTGGACTCCTTAGGAATCCCCTAGAATGTTTTACCAATTCCTTCATTAAAGCCTCCAAGTTTCACAAGGCTGTCTCTTGCTCATTTTCTTGCTTTCCTTGAGAGCTTTCATTATGTCAGCAGCCTCTTGTTCAGCAGGAGTAAGAGTTTGAATACCCTTGAGTTTCTTAGATGAATCAGAAGACCTCTTCTTTGACACAATAAAGGAATCTCTAAAAGCAATACCAGACTGTCTTCTTTGTGTGCGGCATCGGGTGTCAGATTTAAGACACAATCTTGCATGATAGCATGAACTTCTCTTGCAACAGCTCTTCATCAGCTTCAGTTAAAGCTAACATAGATTTACCATAATTCAAACTAAGTCTGGTTAAGGGGACGATGTGGTCCATGCAGGAGTGATCTCTAAGGCCTTCCGAAAAAGATCAGCACTCCAGAGTTAAACCCATTTTTCATCAACTTTGAAAGCTATTAAACCCCAGTTTTTTGCATCATGAGAGTCCAGAGTAATCATGAACACTGAATGTAGATAGAAGGGAGTTTGATGATGCAGTGAATGCCCTAACGAAGTTTGTGTTCTTGAAATATCAATTGAAATGTGGAAGATAGGATTCTACTGCAACTTTTGTAGATCTTAGAGAAGGTTTCTCTTTCCAATTTGTAACTGTTCTGAGCAATGAAGGATATGTTCATCTCATCTTGTAGGTTCAGGTGCAGGAATATTCTCTTCTGCCATCGTATCTGTTACAGAATATCAACAAAGATAGACAAACATAACATATAATCAATGTTAGATAAAGATGTTCGCCTTGAGTTTGACATGCCCTTGATATTCAGATTAGCACGAAGATATTCCACATTAGAGTCACTGGACATTGGGTTAAGTCAACATTGGTCAACCTTGGTCGATGGTCTAGAGATTATCTGATAGGCTCAATGACAAGTTAACTAAGCTTGTATAAGAGTCAACAAGATAAATGGTCCTTTGTAATAGGCCTAAGAGGTTCATTGGGCGTATTGGCCCAAGACATGGACAATTAACCTAAGACGCTGCCCAACAGATCACCAAACCGCCATGCAGTAGGTTAACATTCCGCCATCAAGAATATGCAACTGCTATCTAACATTAAGCAAGATCCAAGGCATTTTAGATTATCTTAATCTCCTAGCAGACAGATTTAACACCCTACAGACAGATTTAACACCTTACAGATTTAACACCCTACACTTTCACATTTGACCATTTTATACACATTCAAAGACCAAGATAAACCATTTTAATCACATTTAATTCACTATTCTCCCCTTCAAAAATTGCATATGCGATTGCCATTTTTGATCTAGTGAATTATAATACCAGCTAATGTACGTTGGTCCACTTAATTACGAACAAGCATGGGAAAATATGAAGCTTGTTAATGAGAATGGTCAAAAACAAGAAGATTTCTCTTCTTTTGAAGATAAAGCGCACTGAAGCGTACACTCTCCTTTTCTTTGAAAAACTGGTTTCGTACAGAAGAATACGAAAGCCATCGACTTGAGCTAACAAACATTGAGTGTTTCGAAAGTAGCTCACGACCGAAAAGATTTCTCTTTTCGTTATTAAGGATAAATGCACTAACACGTACATTTTCCTTTTATCTGAAGATGGGGTTGCAATCTAACATTTGATTACAAGCCATTACCATGAGCTCAAAACTTAGAATGTTTTGTTATATTAGCTCATGACCGAAAAGATTTCTCTTTTCGTTGTCAAGGATAAATGCACTGACACGTACACTTTCCTTTTCTCTGAAGGCGTACACCTTTCTTTACTTTAAGGAACAGGGCTTGAAGAGATGCCAACAGACGCCATTTGACATTAAGGAACGAGGTTTGAACCGTTTTGTTCAAACGTCATCAAGATGAAGAACGAGGCCTAAACTGTTTTGTCCAAACATCTTTTGATGAAGAACGAGGCTTGAACTGTTTTGTCCAAACGACATCAAGATGAAGAACGAGGCCTAAACTGTTTTGTCCAAACATCTTTTGATGAAGAACGAGGCTTGAACTGTTTTGTCCAAACGACATCAAGATGAAGAACGAGGCCTGAACTGATGTGAACAGACATCATTTGAAGCATGTTCATCAGATTTGAATTCCTTAAACTCCTGACGTATGAGATATCAGTCTTTTTGGTAACCAAACTCCGAGTCTTTCCTTTAAAGGATTGACAGATGTACCTGCACTTGAGTACCTTCACTTGATAGAAGTACCTGCATACTAACAATAAAGAGTTGATAGCATTCATATGGGTTAGTGAATATCATCATTTGAACCATTTGGAGTTTCACTGTCAACTTTGGTAGTTCTATCTATGAACACCTTTTCCCAGTAGGTAACCACCTAAACTAACAGTCTTGAAAATTCTACCCGTTGGTTCCACTACGATAAGAACTAGGAGTGTGTGTTTCTCATGCACATCGGAAGACTTATGAGAAGAAAACCTTTGTCCTATACCATATCTGAATTCAGCCTACCAGGATTATGAGTGTGGTTCATTGGTACAACGGGAATTAGTTGTTTCTGATCTTGGGGGACTAGAACTTTAGCACGAGAATTCACCTTATTCAGGATCTTTGTTTATACAATCATCATGATTGTATTAAAGATATATTTATGACAAATATCGCACAAATAATTTTTTGGATTCCCAAGAAGAAACTATAATTCCTAGATGATCTACAAGAGAGGCTCACCAATTGACCCCACACTACTCCTTAGGATACAACAGGAGAACTCCCATATAGTTTCTAAGTTAGAGGTGTAACAAAGCATTAGGAGTGCAGTGTCTCTAGTCGATAGGCCATATCCCTATGAATAGGAACCTGTTTGTCTATGTGTCATTTTCCTAGTCAACCTCTAAGATAGTACGCATCGAACCATAATATCTAGAACCATACTATTCCTTTAAGACTATTCTAGAGTTAGTTAGGTGCATTCAACCTTATAGTTTTCTGCAAGCAGCATATTCTCTAACTTTAGGCCAAATATATGAGGCGAGTGACTATTTTTTGCGCACACTCATTTTTCTCATCAACTTGGGAGGAAGGCAAACCGTGTCTTAGAATTCTAGGATCGTTCAAGATGTACAACCATTCTGAGTTGTCTAACAACTATAAAGGTTTCTAATGGTTGAGAAAGGCGGTCTCCCCAAATTGATAGACTTTGGTAAACTTAGAATCTACTATATTTCCCTTTTAACTTTCTAAGTTCCTTATTAAATGCCCGCATTTGCAAAACCTTTCCTGAATCTGAGCTATTAAATCAGCATTTCGACATACCAGAATTATTGATTAATTTGAGAATTAAAGATATCACTGTTGTCCTTTATTCAGAATGCGTTTCTTTTTAATGAAACAAAAAGTACTTTGTAAGTCTGTGTCAAATGTCATTTCTTTATGTAGTTGCCATTTGCTACAACACCAGTAATTTAGCCACACCGGTGTTCTAATTCGATGTTAATAGTTTCAATTACATCGAGTAATTTTTACGTTGGGCCTCATTACTTGTTTCCTTTCAACACTTTTAATTTGTTTCTTCATTGCCAATTAGTTTGGTTCTGGCCAGTAGCTGAGCTTTCAAATCATTTAATCACAACAAATTCAGACGAAATTCAGGAAATATCCTGATTCTTACATGTTTTGTTACTTTTGAAAACCTTCTTCCTTTTGTGAATTTGTATTTCAAGTGAAATACAATGTTTTTTCCAGTTGTAAAATCATTTTTGAAAGTTCATTGTAAAATTTCCTTAATCAACCATTATCTTTCGTTATGAGAAGCTCAAGTGTTGAAAAGCAATAGCATCCTGGTCATTCTCTCCTCTCTCCTCCCCTATGACTCAAATTTGTTGAAATAGGAAGTGGGTATTGCTATCAATAGTTTTCCAACAGATTGTGTGTCATAACTAGGGTTTCTAGATTGCTCAGCTAAAGCTGTTGTTCATTAAGCAAGGATATTATTTAGAGCATCAATGTACCTCATCAATGGCTCTCTTCATTTACTGGTCGATATCTGCATCCACACTTTGTAGGTATAATTCCCTGAACCTGCTACTTTATCCTGCTTGTCCGGTTTTTGGTCCCCACTGGCTTTCTACTGTGACAACCAACACAACAACAACTAGCTATCACGCATAATTGACCTTATCCTCTTGCCTTTGCATCTGAGTTTCAATCTCTGATTTGCTGAATGCATTGTTGTTTTCAGGCTCTATCAAACTGCTTTTTGATACAATCAAGCTGTCGATCCATTCTTGAACTGGATTTGATCTGAATGTCATGAGATTGCAATGCATCTTGACACTTGGCTAATTGATGCTCAGACGTATTTCGATCATGCAAACTGCTTTCATTCTCCTTTAGTGCATTAAGGTTCATTTCTTTCAGCGTAATACACCATAATGTAATTTAACAACTCTATGAATGACCTCCTTCAAGTGTACCAGGATTCTTCGAGTAACCTCACTCGTACGCACTAGATCACAAGCGCGTGAATATTCGAAGTCTTGTTGCCAACCTTGGATTCAGAAGATCCTTGCATTACCCCCTTTTTGAGGCAAGAAATTCCTTGAACTGTGTTCTTGAGTGCTTTGAAGACAAGTCTTTGCATTAACCCCATGAAGATTCTCGCTTTCAAATTGTCAGTCTCTTAACTGATCCAGATTTATGAAACATCTTCAATTTGAAATTCTTATGCTCTTCACCCAAAGAAAGGAGCGAAATGCATGGTTTAAATGCATCAACATCATAAGCGAATTAAGGAGTATAGAGATCATAAAGATTTGTCTCGAGTTGTTCAAGCCTTGTCATGCAGATGGAGTGCCTTTGTTTTGCAGAGCCGATGCTCAGTTTGAAGCTCTCTCCTTTTGAATAAGATTAGAAGATTCCATGAAATTCGATGTGTAAATAAAATTAGGATCTAAGTAGATAATGTGATTGATATTATGGTTTTAAATGCAATTAACGTCACGGGATTTACAAGTCTATGATTAAAACCGATAAAAAATTAACCGGGATTTTTACAAAAATCATAGAAAACGTGAATTGAATAATCGTTTTATGTTAAGGTAGTTTGTTTGTTCAGAATTAACGCAGTTTTAAGTCCTGTATTAAGAGTTGAACGGTTTATCTATCTAAAATATTTGAATTTGACAAAACACAAAATTTATCCCTATTACCAAAATTTATATTTTGTGTAAATATTAGCTAAAAAAACTATTGACAAAATAATTTTTTTCCTTAATATTTTTTTCCCGCCAAAAATAATTTGAATTTTTTAACAAATTTTACCCCTATTACCAAAATCTAAATTGGTGTAAAAATATGCTTAAAGAAGCTAAAGAAAAAAAAATTATATTTGTTACTTAATTTTTCCCGCAAAAACTGTTCGCAAAAAGGTGTCGACCGAGATAATTTTTACCCTATTACCAAAATATGAATTTGAATTGTAAAAAATAAGTTAAAAAGTCTATAGAAAAAAGATTACAAAATACTTAATTTTTCCGCTAAAAAGTGTCGTTAAAAGGGGTGTCGTCTGGATACTAAAAGAGCAAACCGCTTCCTCCTTGAACAACTCGCCGCCAATATACTTAATTTTTTTTTAATTCAAACCGCTTCCTCCTTGAACAACTCGCCGCCAATATAATACTCAAACCGCTGCCTAATATTAAAAGAGCAAACCGCTGCTGAAGTAGACCAACTCGCCGTGTATTAAAATAATCAAACCGCTGTGTTAATACTTAAGCAAACCGCCGCTTACTTTGGCAACTCAACGTCTCCTCTAATATGACTAACTGTCGCGCGGCTATATTTTAATATTCAAACCGCCGTTTCCTTTTTGCTCAATATCAACTCGCCGTGTATTAAAATAATCAAACCGCTGTGTTAATACTTAAGCAAACCGCCGCTTACTTTGGCAACTCGCCGTCTCTTTTGCTAACTCGCCGGCTATATTTTAATATTCAAACCGCCGTTTCCTTTTTGCTCAATATAATATTCAACTCGCCTTGACCTGACAAACCGCCACAATACAAGGCAAACCGCCGGCTTAAAAAGCAAACCGCCGCCAATTTAATTGATTATTATAGCAACTCGCCTTTGACTTTTGGCAACTCGCCTTTGACTTTTTCCTAAAAACGTGGATCTTGTCCCCCTTTCCTGTCAAACCGCCACTTTGAATATAGTATTATATTCAAACCTCCATGTAGAACATAAGGACGAATACAACAAAAATCAAACCATATGATCTTTTAACCACGAAACAACTCGAATATCAATACAAGATGGTGTAAGTAAGATTATCCTTCCTATAACATGTATTTATTTTCGTGGATCATAAAAACGAAGCAGAACCCTCCCGAAGAAACACCAAACTTAATAACCTTATAATTTTTCGAACTTTTAACAACTAACCTTTTTTGAGTTAGACACAAAGAGAAGAATCAAGATTAACACACAAATAAGCCCAAAATCAAATCTGAGCCGTGGCTTTTTGAGGCCAAATCAATCCACGAATTTGAGCTTAATGAACACAAACGAATCAATCACGATCCACTTAGGCTCTGGGTACCAATTGTAAGGTCCACACTAATTCACACAAACATGTAAGATCTAAAGAATCTAGAGAGAGAAAGTTTAGAGAGAGAGAAAAGTTGCGAGAGAAATAAGGAAAACACACTAAAAGTAGTGTGTGTAAAATGAAATGAGATTCTATACCTCTTCCAAGTTGGAAGAGGTATTTATAGTTCTTACAATACACCGGGTATTAGTACCCGGTTCAATACCGAAAGTCATACGTTTACCTATTAAACTACGAGCTATATTGAACAGTAAAATACATGGGGTGACCGAGTCTTTTTCTAATATCGAACACAATACCCTGATAATCCTATTACCCCTTTGAAGAAGAACAAGCTGAGCTTGGGATTCTCTCTAAGTATAGTTTAGGCGGAATAATTCAATAAAGCAAAATGGCGGCACAAAGTGTCCTTTGAATTAAAGTCTGACCTAAGTACGAAGTTGGTAAAAGTAGTGAACAGTTGGCAGAACTGTTCACTAAAGTATGGGCGGGATGTTTCCAAGAATGGACGTGCATTTAATGCAGACGTACTTCCACCACAGGATTATTGACACGTCCCAACTACCTCCACAAAGGATACAACCTCGTATCACTATAAATAGAGAATGTCTTGAGGTGTAAATGCTATTGCTTTTATTGTTGTCGTTATTATAAGCATTTACACATTTGTCGCACTTACACAGTAGTTAGCTGATCTTATCTGTAACACCCACCCCGAGGGGCATCAGATTGCGCAACGGAAATTAGCAATTTGGTGTTACTAAATAGCATCCTTTACCACGAATATAGAAACGACCTAAATAAGACGTTTAAACCACATGTGTTCCATAATTATTCAGAGTTAAAATGCGTTAGGTCCCCACAGAATCGTTACCCCAACCATACAGTATTTGAAAGACAATTGTTCAAATAAAGGGCATTGTTTTAAACATAACACAATACATTGTTTTTGAAAGACCAGAACACACAAGTAGTCCTTTCCTATAATTCAATCACCGAAGATCACCAGACACTCCACGAAACCCCACGCCGATCGATCGCCTTCAGCCTTGATTACTTGGGATAAAACATGTTTAAAACGTCAACAACAAAGTTAGGTCAGTAAGTAAAGATCTTTGAACACATAATTAGTTCTCGGGAAAACAAAGCAACAAATGCAATGTATAGCAATTTCTTTTCTTTCACGCAATAAGCTTATGACACCGAACGTTAACAATACATATGGTATTTCATATGTTAAAGTGCCCCCAAAACAAGGTATTATAGTCATATACCTACTGTTTTCTAAATACAAAATGTCCGTTTGATAGGGTGTTCACCGTCGGATTCATACCTCGGACATGGCTGTCAAACCCAATAGATCTATTTAATTCATTAGCCTTCACCTCACAAGTCAATTAATGGTGCATGAAATAAGGGACTTCGATACCAGCTACTTATGCAAAAACAATCATAATCGAGTCCAGCATACCATAAAATCATATGTGATCGATTTATAAAACAAACATGTATCCCCCTCGTGGGTTTTAAAATAATTAAAAGAATTAAATGCGAGGCTATGAACTCACCTTAAGCAAAAGATCCAAATCAATCAACTCAACAAGCGTAACCTGCTTCACGTCTTAACCGTGACCTATATAATACATATATGGCGGTACATGACTAAAAGTATAATATTTCATATATTGCATACTTGCATATATATATATATATATATATAATACATTATTACGTATATACAATTATATAATATAATCTCCAAGTGCGATGCAAAACAATTCACCTTGACGCATTTAACCATATTACAACATTTTCCATATAGTTTTTATTTTTAGAAAGCTTGCCGAAAGTAAGGATAATATAATTCGAACTTCATATTTCATTACAATTAACTAACATTACTAATCCTTTGCTTATTATAGACTTTATTCAAAAGTTTACGCAAGTTTGACTTTCAAAAGTCAAAGTTCGTAGTTGACTTTTTACCAAAAGTCAAACTTTGTAGTTGACTTTTAACCCTAAAAATACCCAAACTTGACTCGGCCGTAAAACGTTCGTTATTAAGAGTTACGTGACGATCCACCTAGCAAAACGAAGCTTAGGGCGAACACTATCACTTAAAACTAACAAAAATAACTTTCAAAAATTTCTCGACTCGCTACAGTCAAGTCAAACTTTCTGGTCAAACATGGTCAACTCAAAACCCATAAAAATGACATTTTTGACATAATCCGACTATCAAAATACGCTTAACTAGTCTGTATAATTATTAACTAACTATACTGGTTAGTTAACCCCCGTGTAACCCTTTTGCTTACTCTCATTTTTATAGTAAAGATACCCCTAGAACAACCAGCTGAGCCATTCTTTTCTTTTTCCACACCAATTAAAAAATTGTTTCGTTTTACCTTTACACCTTAGCCTACCGTGTAGATTAAAGCCTATTTGATTCAATGGTTGCTAGTTTGCGTTGTGGGTTAAGTTTTGTAGTTCATGCTTCAAAGTGAAAATTTCTCTATCTATGTAATGGTCAGGAAAATTGTACAATGCAATGGGAATGTTTTGTAGCTCGTGTATTTTGCTACTTTCACAATTATGTTTTATGTTCGAAGAAGAAAAGTTAAAAGGAAGAATTAGCCGGACAGATAATGATAGTGAAGACGGTGAATTACACCGAAATTTATTGATGTTATGATTGGCAAAGATGCCCCAACGTTCAATAGCCAAAAAAAAAAAATAGAAGATAGTCGATTCATTGAGCATATACCAAAGAAATTATTTGATAGGATCGATTATTCATTGATACGCACAAAAATCAACGATGTAAAGTTTTGTAAAAAGTAGCCGATATCACCACTTTCTTTGTAAAAGTATGTAAAGTTTGGGATGTAAGGGAACTTGACCATTATAGGAACGTTAACTTAGGTTGTCTTTGTCATTTCTATGATCAAGGCATTTGTTTGAGTCTTTGTCATGGGACGGTCAGGGAAAGTTACTAGCAACCGCACTTTATTTGTTAGTTTTAATGTATTTGTTTTGTGATTTTTATTTAACAACCATTTTATGACCTTTCTGATAATAACCTTAGGGATCTACTCGTTAGGATGTGTACGTGCATGGGTGTCTATTCCCGTCGATACGTACCATGTATCCATTGTCTCAGACTGCCTGTTACGACGACCTATGTTGAAAGTCGATGCTCCACACCCCTTATCATTTTAATCCTTATGAGAATGATTAAATAACCCGAGCCTTCTAATAAAGTACCCAATTTACTGTTGACTTGTTATCCCTTAGCTTAGAGGTGGAGATGTGTATCTTGCCAAGCTTATGATACGAAGCTAATAAACGACCTAGCAAGATGATCGTACCACTAAATGATACACCTAGATTTAGTTGAGTGTTGAGTTGATGTCATTTCCTATTTCATGAGGAGCTTTGGTTTTGTTTAGGTGATCTATAAAAGGAAAAAAATGCTTAACGGAAAAAATCTTAACCTCGTGAGGATCATTTCAAAATCTTTCTACAGTGATACTTTGAGGACAAAGTAGGATTCAGTGGGGGGATATTTGATATCATCAAATATAGTCATACTTTTCTGATCATTATCCATGTATTTTACCCTCTTTTATTTAATGTATTGGCAAAGATATTGTACTTAATTGCTTAAAGTTATATTTTTTTATTTGTAGTTAATTATGAGGTCACTTGGGTAAGAAAAGCATAAAGGCACAATTTCTAGAGCTTTACGAAGACATTTGAAGAAAGTTACTTTCTACACCTATACGCCATATCCGAGAAAGAAGATACGGCGTATAAGTGCCAGCTCAGCATAAGAAACGCGTATTGATCAATTACCGATCTGGGATATCCACTACTCAATACACCATATGCACAGCTGTTCATCAGTCAAAGATAGGCATTTATTATGATTGATGGTAATTAATCTTGATTAATTTAATCTTATCGTGGATTCCAAGGAAATTAACCCTATACGTCATATTCACCTCCTTGGATACGGCCTATCAAGGGCATTTTCAGACATAAAAATTCGGGCTCAACTCCTCTCTCTCGCGCTCGCTATTGTCGTTGCAATATCATATTCTCTGTATAGTATACATCTGAAGTCGAATTTCTCAAACCAAGAAGAGCAGCCAAGGTCGAGCACCAATCTTAATTCCATAGAAGACATTGTGTAATTCTTACTTTCTTAATCATTTGGTTCTTAATTGTTTGATCACGTTTGTAATAATGACAATGATTGTGGGCTAATACCCTCGGGTATTAGCCATATTAATGAAGATTATAATGTTTGGTTTGTTTTAATCTGGCTTGCTTAATTTATCGTTGTTGTTTATTTATGTTTATCGCCTTATACTTGTTTATGGGCTTGTACATGCGACCTATCATTCAACTGGGTCTAGGGAGACCTAACTAGTAACCTAGATGCCGGGATAACTCTACATGTTGTGTTTTGTATGACCGGACCAATAGAATCACAAATGACACCTTGTCCTTACCCTTTGATTATGAGCTTAGTTGGACCGACAGGTGACCCGATAATTGTTTAGCCAGTATTGTTCATTAATTGATTGGTATTGATTTTGGTGGTGGACTACCGGTGTATAATTCAACATCAAGCAATAAGTGGGTAAAGTCTTGATGGGCTAGGGTCTTGACAGGATCACCACTGCTTTAATTCTCTATGGTAGATTATAATTAAACTAAAGGATGCTTTATGCGGATGCGTTAATATTTTTAATAGTTTTATTATTTTTGTAGTTTTTAATTAGTTTAAATTTTAGAAAAATCATATCTTTTAATCTAAAAGGCCAAAAATAGTAATTCCTTTTTCTAAAATTTTCTTTTTTACTTATTTTACTTAGAAAAAATAGAATTTCATTTATTTTTTATTTTTTTTATTTATTAGGATTTAATTAGAATTAAATAGTTTTTAATTGATAAAAAACTTCAAAAATAATCTAAAAAAAATATTTTTTATTTTTCTTAAAATTTTCTTTTATCCTAATTTAGGTTTAGAAACTTAGATTACAATTTTAGGGTTTAATTTTAGTCTATTTTGTCACGTTTTATTTGTTTTCCGTATTTGTTTAATTGTTTAAATTGCCTTTAATTTTCAATTTTAATTGTTGCTTTTTATTTAGTAGTCATAGATATCAAAATCATCTATTTTCTTATTCAAATCATAATCCAAGCTTAAACGAGGTTTCAATTTTACTAGTCGTTGGGGAAACGACCCGGGTGATCATATTTATCCGGTTAAATATACGTATTATATATTATATTATATATATTTTTGAGAGTGAATTTTCCTTAGGGAAATTTTCTTAATTGCTCTTGTGGAATATTATTTTTATAGTATATTTTATTGTGTATCTAAACTGCAATCAGGCAGTGTACCCGATCGAGTGGAGTTTCGTGGTAAGTAGGGTATCGAACACTAAGAGCGAGGTCGTTAACCTTATATTCTATCAGTATCTTAATTACTCTAGTTAAGTTAATCCTAATTACTTGTTAAGCCTATGCTATATACGTTTCTAATGATATGGGGGGTTTTCATCCTGAGAGACTGGCACAGGTTTTATGGTGAAAATAATCAATTCTAAACAGAATAAACATGCAAGAAAACAATCAGAAGATAAAAGAGCGGTACAAGCCAAATGATAGAAAACCATATTAGCCATATTAAATCTGATTAAACACAGGTTTGTTATTTAGGCGGGACATCATCCTAAGACTTAGGCGGGACATCATCCTTAAGACTTAGGCGGGACATCATCCTAAGACCTAGACACGTTGAATCCTGTCATAGTTAACGTATCCCCATAAAGCATCCTTTTAGTTTAATTATAATCTATATAGGGATTAAAGCAATGGTGATCTTGATAAACTCTAGCCCATCGGGACTTTATCCACTTACTGTTTGACGGAATTTTATATAATGGTAGTCCACTGTTCAAATCTTAATCAATTAATCAAGAACATACTTGTTGAAACATTAGGGGTCACCTGCCGGACCAACTAAGCTCTTAATTTAATGACAAAGACAAAACATAATTTATGATCCTATTGGTCCAGTGATATAAAACACGATATGGAGAGCTATCTCAGTATCTAGCTTACTTGTTAGGCGTAACTAGACCCAGTTGAATATTTAAACACATAAACAAGTATCATGTGATAAACATAATCAAACTTCAATGATAAATTAAGAAAATTGATTTTAAAACAAACCAAACATTAAATCTTCATTAAGATGGCTAGTACCCTAGGGTATTAGCCTATAACCATTGTAATTATACAAGCCTAATCAAATAACCAAGGTAAACTAAACGTTTTACCGAACGATACCAAAAATTGAATGATTACAAGAGTATAGGAATTACATTGTCTTCTATGGAATCGTGATCGATGCTTGACGTTTGGTTGCTCTTCTTTTCTTTAAAAAATCGTCTTTTATGTGTATGGTATGAAGAATATGATTTTTCACACTAAAAACTCGTTTTTGAGTCTTTTATTTATAGTGTCTGAAAAAGTCTGGATACACCATATTGAGCTAGGCCAATACGGCGTATTAGGGTGTTTCCATTGGAGTGCGCGCAAAGTTTATAATCAATAAAATATTCATTCCCAAAATATAAGAATCTATGTATCTTTGAATGTCTATCCAACTGGATACGGCGTATAGTAGAAGAGTGATACGCTGTTTTGGGAATTGGTTGTACGCGTTTTCTTGTGAAGACTTGGCGCTGATACGCCGTATCTCTTTTCTGGATATGGTGAATTGGTCAGAATTATATAGTCTTTAAATATCTTTGTTTTAGCTCCAAAATATGCGCCTTTCAGCATGTCTTCACAAATCACTCCTTAAAAACTGCAAATAACAGTTTTAAGCAATTAAGTACGAATTCTTGCAATAATTATATAAAAGTAGGTAACTTATTCGGGATAAATGATAGTATAAATGTAACGTTATTTGATGTCATCAAATATCCACCCACTTGAATCCTACTTGTCCTCAAGTAGACTCTAGAGTATATTAAAAATGTATCCTAACCGAAGTTAAGAATTTTTCTGTTTATGCACTTTTTTCGTTTTAATCACTTGTACAAGACCAAGCACCTTACGAAATATGGAAATAAAAAACACTCAGATCACTCAACTAATCTAGGGTGTAACATTTAATTGGTATTCTCATTTGCTCGGTCGCGAATAGCTTCATATCATATGCTTGACAAGGATACACATCTCCACCACTAGAGTTAACGAGAAACAAGTCAAAAGGTAAATTGGGTTTTTATTATAAGGCTAAGGGTTAATCATTCTAACGATCTTTCACCAAAAGTACCACACCAACAAGGTAGCTGAAGTACACATACACGGCCGTAACGACAAAATAGACATGTGTGTTCGATCACATCCTTATTCGAGTTTAACCAAGGGTTAGGATGAAGAATGATATAGGGTAGGGATCTTCTAACTTTCACCAAAAGTAATAAACCAACAAGGTGGTTGAGTCACGCATACATGGCTGTAACAATGGAATAGACATGCATGACTCGATCTCAACCTCGTTCGAGTAAAACCTAAGGTTAATTTCTAGGAAAGGGAAGCAAATTGTTGTTAAGTAAAATTCATAAAACAATTAGATCAGGATTTTAACAAATAAGGTAGTTGCTAGTAACTTTCCCCGACCGTTCCATGATAAAGACTCAAAATATATAGAAACGCCTCAATCATAGAGATGACAAAGACAACCTAAGTTGGCGTTCCCATAACGGTCAACTTCCCAATCATCCCAAATTTACATACTTTTACAAAAGTGGTGATATCATCCATTTTTTACAAAACTATACATCGTTGATTTTTATCCACATATCAACGAATAATCGATCCTTCCAAGTATTTTATCGGTTTAAGTTTAGCGAACCCACTATCAATCATCCTTCTCTTTTTTGACGCAATTTCTATTTTTCCTTTTTTTCATAACATAATCCTTGGTGCAATTTCACCGTCTTCACAATCATAATTCATCCGGATAATTTTTCCTTTAACACTTCATCTTCGGACATAATACATAATCGCGAAAGTAGCAAAATACACGAGTTACATATTTTCCACATATGGTGTGAAAAAGACAGGATTGGCTCAACAGGTTTTTTTTAGGGGATTTTACTCTTATAGTGAGAGTAAGACAATGGTTACACGATATTTAACTAACCAGTGTAGTTAGTTAGTTTTACAACATTTATGCCTTTTTGTGTATTCCTAGAAATTTACTAGTTAAAAATGTTTCTCCATCTAAGTCCATAGTACTCATCGTTGTGGTCTCGAGTGATATACCAAGCAAAGTTCTAAAGTTTACTACATCATCGACACACTCATAATTTTTGTTGAATTTTTAGTAAACGTTTGGAAACGGAATAAGCTTAATTCTCACAATTTGGTATTAAGGGTTATAGTGCGCGAGGTCATGTAACTAGTAATTTTTACAAAAGTTATGCTAGAAAAAAATTTAAATTTGACATAATTTAAGCATATAGCATATTATTTGTAAAAGAAAGGACAAGTAGGTGTTCTAATTCTCCATCCCCCACTTAGATTATACAACGTCCTCGTTGTATAGATAAAATAATTAAAGAAAATAGGAAATAGAATTAGAACGAGAAACTCCCCTAATATGTTGCTCGGGATGATTCTTCAATTTGAGTTCTTGAGCAAAAGTATGTTGACGAGGCTTTAGAATGCTCGTACGAGTTCAACACACGTCTTTTTTAGAGTATACCATAACGTTGATTTTCCTTATAGCAAGGTCCTGCATAAAAGTTTAGAAGACAAAAGTGCAATTCCTATCGGTTATACAATGGTTACAATGCAGAAAAAGAATTAAACACACTGCTGTACAGGGATCAATACGCCGTATTCCAAACCCAAGGATACGTCGTATGGTTCCTGTAAAAACAATTAAAATTTTCAAAGTACTAGAAATTAAATTACAGACTGATAACGTCCAGACACATCCATACGCCGTATCCAGAGGGGTTCGATACGCCGTATGGAGTGTCTGGGAAGACAGACTCGTGCAAACAATTAAAAATGCGACAAACAATTTAAGAAGGATCAGGTTGTCTCCCAGGAAGCACTTTTGTTTTAGCCAGTCGTTAAGTTCAACTTTTTCCTTTTTCTTCATTCATCCATCATTCGCTCGCACTTATCCCCGTGAACGAATTTCATTTGGCATGACACGTATTTCATGAAAAATGGCATGCCGAGCATAATACCAATTGTAATATCCACATCGTCAATAATGATAAAACCTGTAATAATAGAAAATTTTCCAATGAAAACGAGTATATCTATTAGAGTTCCAGCTGAACTCTTCCCTTCATGATCGCCCTTGTCCTTAATTATGGAATAATAAAAGATTTTGTTTATTAAATTAACAGACAAGGAAGGGATGAAGTCAGCATTAACATTTTTATACCCAATCGTGCAAGAAAAATTCATTTTATTACAATATTCAGAACTGGTTTTAACATTATCAGATTCATTGACAAAAGTCGTCTCAAAATTAACATCTTGATTCGTCTCGGATTCTAGAGGTGTGTCCAAGTCATTTAATTCAATGTAGTTACCATAAAGTGGGTCGAATGACTCGTTATCCTCTCCTATAAGCTTTGTTTTTAAATCAAGATCTTTCAACATAAAGACCCTCCTGATTAAGCTAGTAGCGGGCTTAATACTTTTGAAAACAAGTTTTTCTTCCCCAGCCCTTAGAGTAAAATTTCTTTTGTAAACATCAATCTTGGAATGGGCAGTAGACAAAAATGGTCGACCGAGGATCAAAGGGACATCGTCATCCTCGAGTATGTCCAAGATAATAAAATATATAGGGAAAATAAATTTGCCAATTCTTACTAGCACATTTTCAGCAATACCCCTTGGTTATTTTATTGTTTTGTCAGCCAGTTCAATGGTCAACCTAGTGTGTGATAAAATTCCTAAACCAAGGTTAGAGTAGGTAGAACACTCACACTTGCTCCTAGGTCAACAAGGGCTTTATCAAAACAAACATTATGAATAAAACAAGGTAAAGTAAAGCTCCCTGGGTCTTTTTCTTTCTGAGGCAAGGTGTGATCATAAGCTTCCAGAATCTTCACATCTTGTGCCTCTCTCTAATCGTCACAGCAGTAGTTTTGTAGTCGCCTTGGGAAGGGAACTGTTTCAGAAAATATGCTTTTGTGCTGTAAGTTCGATACGGCGTATGGACTGCATCCCATACAGTATATCTCAGATGAATCAGCTTTAGCGGTTGGGATTGATTTTTCATGGTCCCTTGGGTTTGGTTCTGTTGAGCCGAACAGAGCTTCGATTCCTCTTTCTTGTAAAACTTTGCTCATTTGACCAATTTGAATTTCCAAGGTCTTAACCGATGCTCCTTGATTTCTTATGGCTGCATCGGTAGAAGCTCGAATCTCCTTGATTATGTTTGAGTTCTCTTTGTGTCTCTTTGCTGACTATAAAACCCCGTATTTAAGGTCATTACTTAATCCGAAATTATAATTATTTTCTAAATTTTAAATATTTTATTTTATTTTCTTAATCGATTTCTAGTAAAATTTCCGATTTTAGAAACCCCCGCGAGCTTTTATACTTTTATTAGTCTGTTATATCAATCGAAAAATCATGAATGTCGTCTTTTAACCGTTAGGGTTTAATTATTTTATTTTAATTATTTTTCACCTTTTATTTATGTTAGACTTAAACTGAGTCAAAACTTGCGTTTTTATAAAAAGTGACGGGTTAAATAAAATTTTAGGCTGGGATTCACTACTATAATTTGGTTAATACAAAAATTTAGCCCATCAACCCCTTCTCCACCCCTATACCCGGCGGCCCAAACACAACCTAACACATCCCTTTTATTTTATTTTCTAGCCCACTTCCCTTATTTTTTTATAAGCCAGTTATATAAGCCCAAATACCCTCCTTCTCTTTTCTTTTTTTATACAACCGATCCACACATCTATACAAATATAAGGTTACCATAGAAAATAACGTATCACACTCTCTGCTCTCTTCACTGTTCGACACCAGGAACCACAACACCATCACCATCATCTACTAATCTCTATCAAATCGCCTCCCTTATTATCCCAAAACCTTTATAAATTAACCCTAATTATCCCTCATAAATTATAATCAACCATGCATGAAGTTTTCAAGATTATTAGGTTTTAGAAAAAATTATTATCTTCAAGGTTAATAAATTATTATGGAAGAAAAGGGTACTAGTGAATATTGAAGATTTTTGTGTGCAAGAAAGTTAGGGTTCTTTGTGTTTGGTGTCCTTGTTGCCGCGGCCAAGAACAAGAACACCCTAGGGATTTTTGTTTTGATCATCCTTCACTTACATTGCACTTTGTGGGTAAACTCTTTTAAGTTTTATATGGATTAATTATATATATGAGTGCATGTCATAAAAATTATATGTCGGGAATCCATTCTAGTTCATACATAATATGTTCTTGAGTATTCAATGATTTAGAATGATAAGGGTGATTGGTAGACTAGTTTAGGCTTGTTAGATGTGTCATTGATGCAAGAAATTGACGAATTGAAGGTGATATTGATCACCCTATTAGACCAGAAAGTTCAGGTAGTTGTTGGCGAAATTGTGATTTGATCGAACGAGTTTTGACCTAGAATTAGGATAGGTTATATTCATAGCTTCGCGGCGCTAGTTCGCCCGCCTTCTAACTCCTAATAACGAATCCTACATGCTAGTTAGAAATTTGGAAAGTGTTTCGGCAAAACTCTGCATACCTCATTTTTAATCCAAATTTTGGGTCAACTTTAGGATATCGTAACTTGGTCATGCCGATAGCCTTGGTAGATTTGCAAGACATTAAGAATATCTACGTCGAGTCTACTTTCCAACGAGCTAGGCCTCGTCGAATTTCAATGTTTAAAAGTGGGTCAAAAGGCATTTGCAAACTCAAGTGCCAGAACTGAGTCTGCTGTCCAGAATTTCAGTTGTAGAGATGGGCTGTGCAGGCGGGTCAAAACTTCATATTTTTCTACGAAATTGAAACTGGAGATTTCCCATGATATGTGTGACCTCCTGGAATTTTCCTAGATTTTTGTAAATTTTTTTAGGGGGTTTTCTTTTGTCCTACTTTTGCAAGGTTTCTGCAGGTCCTAATTCGGACACAATGTATTGCTACATTTTTGAAAAATAGCTAGGATTATCAATGAGTTTAAGGCCGACTATAGTGGGATAATAAATCATATAGGTACTTAGAAACAAGAGATGGGCAAGAGATGGGCAAGAGATGAATTCATTTGGTGTTTCGTTAGGCGATGTCTAGTAACTAGAAAAGTAGGCAAAATTTTAGAAAATATAAGTTAAGAGATTTTTAAGTTGTCATGGATTCTCGACATGGAATTTGATTATCCCGCTTGAAGAAATTCAACTCGACGACAAGTTGCACTTTATAGAAGAACCAGTTGAAATTATGGATCGTGAGGTAAAGCGACTCAAGCAAAGCCGTATTCTCATCGTTAAAGTTTGTTGGAACTCGCGGTGAGGTCCGGAGTTCACGTGGGAACGAGAAGACATCTTTAGAAGCAAATATCTGCACTTATTCTCGGACAAGAAAAGGACGAGTATGAGGAATCGAGCACCGGGATGGCGCTCCCTTAAGGAGGGGAGAATGTAAAACCTCGTAGTTAAGGTCACTACTTAATCCAAAATTATAATTATTTTCTAAATTTTAAATAATTTATTTTATTTTCTTAATCGATTTCTAGTAAAATTT
>BQNB010071653.1:4037-21537 GCA_026074375.1 Tanacetum coccineum
GCCACACCTTACTGATTCATTATATAGTGATCTCCCATTCTAATTCTACTACAAATTATGTTATGAATATAACTAAGATTACTTAACATAATATTTGGTATTTAAACTATAGTTCAAGATATACCTCCAGAAAATATGATAGATCGAAACTGAAACGGAACACGAACCCTAAGAATAACCGAGGCACGATCAAACCCAATACTCGACGTGCACGAACAGCTAAAGAACCACTCGCGGACAGAAACTTGTTCCCACACGAACCAAATCCCACCACGAACCAAAACCCAAACAAAACTCGAACGTAACCAAAACTTTGAGTATGAGGTACACGGACAGAAACCCAAACGTACACGATCACGTATCCGTGCCAATGATAAAGCCAAGACCGCAACCCACACACGCACAGGAACCGAATCCAAGCACGTACAACAAATGCAAATTCGAACTTAACTCTAACAACTACCCGAACCCGAACTGAAGCGAATAAACAAACCGCTACTTGGTTCAGCATGAATAATGGAAGCTAGTAACCGAAACTCACACCCTCAAAATAAGGAATTTGTGTTGGTTTTTAGTTTGAAGAGTTTTGTGAAGTTGTAGATGTGAAGGAATATAAAGGCTGATGCTTAAACGAACTTTCGAAAATAAAGGGATGGGATGAAACATTTGGAAGACCGAGTATTACTGTGAACGTGGGTTTTAGTTTGAATATTTGGGTTTATCTTGAATTTGTTAATTTGTTTATTCTATATTACATAATATGTTATGTTAATTAAGTAAAATAGTTTTAAACATAATAAAATCATATTCTTTTTCTTTTACTTTTGTTTAGGGTATTATACCCACATTTCTAATGATTAACCATTCCTCATTCGTTTTTAAGTTTTGCTCAACACCCTCTCCACCTACGTCATTCTGTTCCACTTTTGACATCCTAACAGTGGCGGATCCAGGATTTTGGATTAGGGTATGCCCTTTTTAGTAGATTTTTTTTATAACAAAATCAGATTTTCGGGTTGGGTTTTCGAGTTGTATCCTCTGAATATAATTATGCGCGATTATTTTGGTTATTTTTTATCCGAGTTACAACAGTTGATTTGGTTTATCGGAGATTGTATTGGTTATTCATATTTAACTATTTTTATTACACCTAGTTATGGTGTTGATCATGTAAGATCAAAAGTATAGCCCATTTAATATTTTGTAGTAATCGTATTAATGTTTGAATTTTGTCTTCTAATCACACTGTGATCAACTCATTCAAAAGTAATAACCAACGACATAAAAGACAAAATAACTACTACAAACACGAAGTAAAAATTGTAAGGTCTTGATTTGCTTTCATTGCAACTGTAGTACTTTATAATCTATATTAAACACTTGACAAACTAGTAAAATGGAAAAACTGATGTGTGAATTGTGATGACTAAAAGTAAAGTTGTATACTTTTGAGCGGGGCTGGGCCTGGGGAAATAAATGATAGGCTCAAATTAAACTTTATCAACTAATTATTTACATTACAAGTGGCCCAAGTAAATACATTCAACCCATTGACCTTTTGACTTCATCTTCCTTAACAAGTTAACAGAACTTCGAAATACACAGATGTAAGCTTTTTTTTTCTTCTTCTGTTTTTCTTTTTTTTCGAAATCCATGGGTATGCACTGATAATTTTCCAGTATTTTAAAGGGTATGCACACACAAATTTATAGTGTATTTTATACTAACTTATGAGAAAAAAAAAAAAAATGAAGAGTACGTTCAGTTTGACGGTCAGTATGAGGATGTGAAACAGCGGAGGTATAAATTAAGTCTTCGTTCATCAAGCATTCTGTAAACCTTTCCATAGAATCGTTGAGGAACGGTTGGATCCCTATCATGACACAATCGATGTAGGCGTACCATGTATAGAATAATCTCTTGCTGATAAAATCTCTGCCAACTTGCTAACTGAGTACGCCCTTGCTGAATAGGCCAAAAAGTGGGGCTGGACGTAGTCAAGTCGATCAAAACAAAACCCAAAATTGCATCATTTCTTCTTAAAGGTGCGAGGAAACCCTGTTACAAAGTCATAGAGATTTGATCGCACTTTCAAATCGGAATATCCTAATGGCTGAAGAAAACCACACGCTCGTTGATGTTCTAATCTTAATTGTTGGCACGATAAACACTTCGCACAAATCTAGCACATCGTATTTGTTTCATTACAGTTCCACCTGAAATTCTGCTTACAGTCTCTATACATCCTTGTAGAACCAGGAGAATAGAGAAAGGAGAAGAACTGTGTCTCAGTCAATACACTGATTTTCGAAGAGAGGAATCATCGGGGAAACACATAATCAATTACCGTTTTCACCATATGCGACACCATGATCGTCAACACGTCAATTCTTCTGCTTACCATTCTTCATATTTTGCACCACCGACCATAATTCACCATCTTCCTTCTGGGCTTCTTTAATTAGCAGTATAAGTTAGTTCAATTTAATGACAAGCTATATAACCTCAGAACACAACAACCAACTCGACTTCCATGAGTTCTAGATCTTTGATAATCTCTGGTTGAATTTTGAGACAAGCCAAAGTTCCAGAATTCTTCCTACTAAGTGCGTCCGCCTTCGCACATTAGCCTCTCCCTGGATTGTGATACGAATATCTGATGTAATCCTAGAAGTTCCAACCAACCCTCTGCTCCATATTTAACTCCACTTTTTGGTAGTAAAAATATTATTATGACGCTTTTGTGATTCGGTGAAGATGTCACAAGTTTCCCCATACAAAAATTGCCTCCTATATCTTTTGAAGCAAAAACGGACTACTGTACAACTCCAAGTCATGATGTCGGATAATTTTTTCCTCATAAGGTTTCAGTTGCCTCGTTGCATAAGCGATAACCTTACCTTGTATGCATAGAAAGCAAAACCATCATGTCCTTTCTTTTATGCATAACTATAAATTTGTATCCACATGTTTCCCAAGATAGGAAGACGGAGTTATGGGTTGGAAGAAATCTATTCTCCTTTTCAGTCGCTCCCAAAGTAACTATTCTCTCGCGCCTCCTCAATTCCAGATCAATAACTTTGTTTCCTTTCCGCTTTTCGCATAAGTTTTCGTCAAGTAGAGTAGAGGTCAAGAAGTGCAAACCCTTCCACAAAATCTTCTATAATACCCCGCACAAGTCCCAAAAAAAAAGTTCTAACGTCGGTTTTACCGTCACTGTGTCTGGTCTCGGCCATTTAGTGATAGCCTAAACCTTAGCTGGATCACTATAAGGAAATTTTCCCATCGGCTGATTATATGACCCAAGACATGAACTTGCCCCAAACCAAAAGTTACAACTTCGAGAATTTTACATTATAGCTTCTTCTGACGCACAATTTTCTAAAACAATTACGAAGATGATCCTCTTGATCCTCCCTCGTTCCTTTTGAATACACCAAGCTACGTCATAATGAAAAACCATGACATATTGTCCAAGTACTACATGAAAGACTCGATCATCAGTCCATAAAAACAGACGGAGCTTTAGTCAGTCCAACCGGCATCACAAGAAATCTCCTAATGACACAACAGAGTGAGAAAGTACTGTTTTAGAAACGTCTTGTCCTGTACACGTAGCCGATGATAACCCGATCCTTCAAATCAATCTTTGAGAAAAAACTTGGCTCACTGAAGTTGATCAAAACAAAATCGTTCGTATTTCGCGGTTAGTGGATACTGGTTTCTAACTGTAATACGATTTCAGCGGCTTATAATATACACCAACCTCATGCTACCATCCTTCTTCTTTACAATTAAAAAATGGCGCGCAAACTGAGAATACACTTGGTAGAATAAACCACATTCCGAGAAGTTTCTTGGCTGTGACTTTTAGTTCCTTAGTTCACACTGGCGCCATCCTGTACGGAGCTTTAGAAATGGGTTGAGCACCAGGAATCAAATCAATAGTGAAATCAACTTCACGCTCAAGTGGTAGTCCTGGTAGCTCATCAGGAAAAACATCAGGAAAATTTTGAACTACTGGATGACTCTTGAGGCGAGGTCCATCCAACGAAGTATCTTTAATTGATGCTAAGAAACCTTCACAACCATGGAATTTATTGTGCGAGCTTTGAGAGCAGAGTGATTTTAAAAGCTTACCAGGTCAGAGAACTGGTAAATGAATTCAGGAGTGTTTCAAATCGCCAAAGATGACACATTCTCGACATGACTGTCGATGGTTGCTCGTATGCTCAGACTACCAATCCCTACCAAGAATATTATCAAAATCACTTCATTTCTAATGGGTAGTAAATTAGCAGAAACGATTCTATTCATTCAAAACGTAATGGTCTAGCCTCTATATTCGTAACAATAAACCCACATTATTTTTCTAGGCGTAGAAACTTGATAATGCATAATATAATATTGTAGAGGGACCTTAATATTGTTTAGAAAACGCTAGAGGAAGAAACAGAATGCGTCGCACCAGTTTCGAATATAAACATAACACATCAGATCATATATAAAGAGTTCCTGAAATGGTACCTGGGGAATTAGCTTGCTCTGTTCAGTAGTTCAATGAAAAGGGTGACTTACCGATATTAGCATGTGGCTTGTGGTTCCTATTACCCCTGATGCTTGTACTACCTTTACTTACATTCTTTTAGCAAGAAGATTGGACCCAACCTTATCACATTCAATGACAAGCACCAGTAGCCCTGTGACACGCCTTTCCCGGATGAAGTTTCCCACAAATGTTACATGGGGGAGATGAGGCATAATCCAAGTATCCACTCTGGCTTGATGACCCATAAGAACGACCATACTGTTAGCCCCGAACCTGCTGATCTTGGTCACGCCACGCCCTCTGAGTACCAGTACCCCGTTTGTCACTGCTATTACCCTGTCTGTCACTTCCCTGTCTATCACTACGTCCTCTGTTACTTCCATACCTGTCTTTGTTGCCATATCTGCCATCATTGCCATATCTGTCACTATCCCTTCGATCATAAGCTCTCTGATTAGACCCCTGTGATGGTGTTTCTGATGGCCGTATACGATGGCCGTCTCTATCCCTCTTGTTGTTTCCTTCATTCTTTGACCTATCACGGAAAATTTCAAGTTTCTTGCCTCGCATTAGCAACCATGTGCTCACAGTACCCTCAGTTTCAGTGTTCAAGATCCTGTCAAGTACAAAGTCATTCAGACCCCATTTAAAGTGTTTAGCCTGTTCTTCCTGGGTGCCCGCCTTAGCCCCCAAGAAACCTGCCAATCTAAGAAATCTCTTCATAAAATCAATACTAGTTTCCTCAGGTAGTTGACGAATTGATTTGTACTCTCGTTCACACTTTTCTTTCTCCGAGTATGGAAAATACTGCAAAAAGAAGATGTTACGAAAATCATTCCATGACAGCGTGACTACATAAGCATCACCTCCTTATTGCTTGTTTATACGCCCACCTCCCAACTGTGGGCATCACCTTCAAGGCTTATTGTTACCCAATTGGCCTTAGAAAGATCACCGCATCCTAAAACCTCAAAAGATCTTCTCGATATGTATTGCTGTCCCGTTTTTACTTCAACTGGCGTGGAAGCTGACGCTATAAGTTTGGGGTTCTGTTTCTGGAAAACATCTCCAACCATACTATGGATTCTCAGGTCGGGTTTGTGCATCCCTCATTAATTACCCCGAACCCCAGTGTTTACACGTCTAGTATGCCTTCGATTAACGTTTTCCCATTTTTTATTTTGGCGAATCTTCGTCAGTTATGAGAGCAGTAAAGAGTCAGGTAACAAGTCCGCAACTGCCTGTTGCTACAGCAGCAGTAATTGCAGGATTGCTTCGTTGTTCACTCGATTGGCGACGGTGGAGACTTCTATTAAACGATTAACAAATGAACCAACAAAGACAAAATTGGGTTAAGATCAAAATTCGAAATGAGAGCGATTAGATCGAAAATGAAAACCTATGTGTCTTACACAATAACTCATCAGGTCATAAACCTACGTTCTACAAGACAGAAAACCTTGCTGCTCTGATACTTTTTAACACCCCACCCGAGAATGGGTCAAATGTAACACTTATGGCATCAAAACAAACGCAAGCGGACGACTTTATTCATAAAATGTTCAACAACAGTTCACCATGAAAAACTAAGGAACTAAATTGTTAAACTACATCATGACTTCCAACACGAAACAAAATTCTAATCTACAAAGTCTAAACGAAAGATAAATCCAGCTTCAATGTCAGAATGACTATAAAAGAAATGGGAAAGCTATCGTCAATTCATTCCACTAAGAGCTCCTAAGCACTCTTCACTCATAACTCAGCTTCACTTTTATAACTTGCCGCGGAGAAATAAGAATTACGGACTGAGTAAAAAGCTCAGTGAGACAGATATAAACGTAACGGATAGATTAATTAAATACATTTTAAAGTAAAACGAATGGAATTAGAGATTTCATATATCATCAGAACTGAACGAAATAGATAGTCAAACAAAACATATAGAAATGCCCACCGAGCTCAAAACAAATGTCTAAAGAAGGTGTTTGACGAGCACCTTGGAATATAATTCCATTATTCACAAAAACTGATATCATATGTATATGTACTGGTTTTAAGCGGAGTTTTGAATTTTATTTTTTTAATTTAATATGTTCATACTATAATGAACACAGGGTTTTGGGCTCGATTTATATTAGTTAAATTTGTTCATTTAAAATTCTATTTGTTATACATTATATTTTCGTTGTGTTTTTTCAAAAGTTATGATTGTTGATATTTGAGTTTTTTTTTAAATTATGCTTACCCCTGAAAGTGTACAAACACGAGGGGGTTTGCCCGCGCTCTGCTGCGGGGCGTTTGCAACCCCCTCTCAGCTGCGGACCGTTTGCGTATTTAAATTCCCCAATATTATCACAAATCGTATTTAAATTCCCCAATATTATCACAAATCGTAACACAGGAGAACAAAACCAAAGTTGTATTAAGGCGAAACTATAAATATACTTGTACATGATATGCCTAAATCTCTTGTAACATGAAGTACATATGGCTTTATATTTCCGAATCTATCAACAATTCTAATTCTATTCTGCTATATCTTCTAGTTATTGATTCATTTGCTTCAAATAGATTATCAACTGTTCTTATGTGTTGTATGGGATGATTCATAGCCTTTTCATTTGGCATCATATCAACACTCTAAAATCAATAGCATTTGTAATGGTGTTATAAGACAGACCTACAGATAGCTACTTGTATATCCGTTTCCTCTTCAATATGGTTGGTACTATGGAGATGAACCCAATGAGAAAAAGTATCGATAGTGTCTTAAAATCATATAAATCTTTGACCGAATTCAGATCCCCAAGAGCAAGCCCAGCCTGAAAATACAGGACACAACGGGTAAGAAACGCGAATAGTCAACTAAATATGCTGATACGTTTCAAGCATTTATAGCTAGAATTATGTTTTACTTTTGAATGCACACAAAAACAGTCATACTTAGATGGAACTTCTATCAAATAGAACCACCCTATCAAAGGTGGAACTTTTATCATTACATGGAAACGGGTCGATTCAGATTTCTTTTTTATTTCTAACGGGTTAAATTAGCAGAATCAAGAAAAAAATTCTATCTCATTTTATCATAGACTAATTAACAAATAACACAAATGTTATCTATTTTGCTGTATATTTGTTTAGAATTGCTATTAGCATGCAAAATATAATCTAAGCTTATTCGCAACAGATCCAAACACCCCTAAATGGCAATATATACGGTGACTGTTTTAAAAACTAATATGAGTATCAGGTGGCTTAATAGCTTGTGATTTAGTTGAACAATCAAGATCCCTCCATCCTTTTTATATAAAAAGTAATTTAGTAACTAAAATTACCATAAGAGAACATATAGACGCCAGGCCAATGGTGAGGAAACGTAAGTAGTTTTAATAAAACATGTCAGACGTGTTCAAGTAAACAATTATCGTTTTTTCTTATTAAGGTTTAATTTGCGTTCAAACTCACAAATGTTTAGGACTGATATATCTTATCTCGATTTTGATATTACATATTACATACATCCAGCTTACATGAGACTGATATATAAAATATTTTTCTGTATGAGCTATCGCCTACCACCAACAAACAAATATATACTAATCTTGCATCCTACAAATGGGCTTTACATATATCAGAAAACGTACCTCGATTCCGAAATGGACCTTGCGAATGTCGATGAAATTAATGTCACCTTTGAATGCAAATCTGATTTCAGGCTCACTCAAAGTTCAAATCCAAATTACTCATAATTGCGAAAACTAAAGCAGCGGAAAAGAAAAGTTCAAATCCAAACTAATAATAGCTACATCATGAACTACTGATTTGATAAGAAATTGTGAGCATACTTTGCTAATATGTTTGATAGAAATTTGTGAGAGTTATTATTGGCTCTACATCACTCTAACACTCGCTCGCCACACCGTGTAACCCCTAATCTAATTGCCAGTTCCAATACGTCAAGCTCAAATCCGTATCATGGGTCGTTTACCTCTCTACTGGTGCTAGTTACACATATTTGCAGCATCAAGGTAACCATTATCACGACACACCTAATTGCAGCAAGTTAAGGTAATACAACAGACCTCGATCTTTATATTCAAGAGAAAACTTAATCAAATTTGGGAACAGAATCTCTAATACATCAAATTGCAGCAATTTAAGCGAACACATCAGATAACCATATTCAAAAACGTAAACCAATTTCGTCGAAACAAAACGACAATAAACACTTACTAAATATAAACCACAACCGACCGCCTGTTTTTGTTTATACCACAAAAGGCACAACCGACCCGTCTGCTTTTGTTTATACCACAAAATCCTGTGTCGACTAAGTGGTATAAACATAAAGCATGCGACAGCTTAAAAATATAAACCACAAACGCAACAAAATTAATAACTTTTTCTTGTTCAAGGATTAATTTTCACTTTGATTTCCACCCAATTAGCCCAAATTTTGTTGAATAAAACATATTCCTTAGATATATATATGCTTGATATATAGTGCAGAATAAGAATACGTGGCTTTTTTAAAGTTCATGTGACCATGTGGAATACTTTATATATTGTGTTACTTGAATCTAAAAAGAGAATAGAGATCACGGAAAGTGTTGGAAAAATCCTTCTAAATGACTACTGTATCGTTTGTAAAATTTAACATTGTATCCTAATGATAAGTGTTAAATTGTATACATAAAATACCTAGGATTTCGCCAATAAAAGCCAAAAAAATATGCCAAAAGATGGAAATATGTGTGCTTTTGTGTCTCAATGTGCAGGAAAGGATATCAAAGTCAAAAAGAGCAAAAACGAGCAAAAACCGACAAGAAATGAAGAGACAAGTACAAGAGAGAGATTTGAAGCCAATATCGAAAGCCGGATCAAGACCGTGGTCGAGAAAAGACAAGAAAGTAAAGAAAAGGACAAAGGAAATGACCATTATACCCTTTGAAGAAGATGCAAAATTACTAAAATACCCTTTGGGCCTTTCTACACCATTCGGATCACAAAAGCCCAATAAAGAGCCCAAACTCAAAGTCCATTTCTTGTTCTTAAAACTACAAGGGCCAGAAATGCCAATCTTTAAACTCATTTATACACTACATGGGTCACAAAGAAACGGAGGGACTACTTATGCAATTAGCCTAAACTTTCAAAAACAAACGCGGTTTAATTTTTCCCATAACCACTTCATAACTACTTTTCCCGCCAAAAAAACCCGAACAAACCCAAACTTCCCAAATCCTTTCCCGTTTCTCCCTACTCTTCCCCCACCTCGTATTTACCATCTCCACGTCATTTTTATGACGTGGCAGCCTCCCATTGGTGCGAACACCTCACCAATATCATCCAACGGCCAAGATTCAAATAAAAATCATCCAACGGCTTGGAATGATGGAAGTTCTCATCTTCTCTTCGTTTTTTCCTATAAATAGAAGCTTAATATTCATAGATAGTTAGAGAGTTAATTAGAAAGTTCAGTTTTTTGTAATTTTTCTCTTTCCAATCTTACGTGTACTGTTCATTTTGTCGAATTAAACTTTTTAAATTTTCAAGTTAGTTGTATTCTTTGTTTCTTCTCTTGTACTCTTCTTTCTTAAGCAATAAAATAGTTGAGTTGTGTTTGTTTTAAAGCTTTCATGAAATAAGCCAGTTTTAGTTAATAAGCTTGTAATAAGCTCAATTTAGCTTATTCTGTTTTCCTTTAGTTCAGAAGTTGTTCAAATATTGTTAAAAGCTTTTAAAATACTGAATTTGTCTATTTTTGTTCACCTATGTTCATTTGAGTTAAATTTGATTCAATATTGGAAGCATTGATGAGAAATAAGCTCATTTCAGCTTATGAAGCTTAAGCTCAGGTTTTAGATGCTAAGGTAGCCATTAGGATTTTGTTTTAAGGTCACTCACTCAACAAGAGTGACCTAGAGGTCAGAGACTACAATTCAAAGGGTTAGCTTCATGTTTTTAATTTTAGCATACATTTAGCTTAATTCATTAGCTTATTGCATTGTTTTTTTTGTGTGCTTAAACCTTTTCAATATTGTTTAGTTAGTTTAGATATTCAAATGTTTTAAAGCTGTTGTAGCTAGAATCCATTAAGTTTTCATTACTTAAAGTTCTGTCCTTTAGAAAGTTTAAGCTAGCTGAGTAACTAGTTATTTTTAGAACATAAGCTTTAGTTTTAAGTGCTTAAATAGCTTAATTAGATGAGTTCAAGTTAGAGTAGATAAAAGGATTTAGCAGTTTTAGATTTAAAAAAGATTTTAAGTAAAATTTAGTTTGGACAGTGTTAGTTAAGTAGTGTTTGGGACAAGGAGTTTTTGACTTTAAAAGTCAACAAGAGATTGTCCAAACACTTTATATAGATGAGATTTTCAGAGTTATCAAATTTAAAAGAGGATTTGAAAGTTAGTTTGTAGAATTTCAAGATTTTAGCTCTTAAAAGTTTTTGCTAGACACCAAGGACAGTTTTAAGTGCAAAGTTAGATTTACTGTGTTAAGTAATTCACAAGCATTTTAGTGTTCAAACTTGGAAATGTAGATTTAGTAAACATTTGTTAGTTGGTTTATGAGACCTCGCCTTAGAAATTTGGCCTGCACTTAGGTATTTGCCAATTATATCAGCATAGGCAGTAGTAACTCAGTTACTACTGCTGATTCTCACCAATTTTCTAGCTACTTTTTAGTACTTGTAATTAGGAAATAGCACTTAGTATTAAGCATTTTAGTAGTACTCCATTAGCTCTACATAAGTCATCTTTTAAGTTTCATTTTTAAGCTTTAAGTCTAGTCTTAATTTTCTTGCAAAAGTGGTATAGCAGCAGCTGAGATTACTAGCTTATTTCTTTTAGATTTATATTTTCTAGTTGTTCATTACAAATTCCTTTTATCTAGGTTTACTCCATATTCATATTAGTGCTTATTCCTAAAATTTCACGTTTCTAGAATTTTAATTTTGAGCCTAGTAGCTGTATTAGTGATTTGCGTATTATAGTCATTGAGTGAAACCTTTACTTTTTAAGAGTAAATTCCTTGTTAATCTTGTTTACTTTTAGCTTATTTCTTTTTAGATATTCCTAGTACACATTATAAGCTTCATATAGTATCTTTTGGTTTTTATTTTTATTAAGTATTAAGCTAGATATAAGCAAAAGTTTAGAAAAGTTTGAATTTTCAAAGTAAAACCATAGTTTCTGTAGAACAGATTAAAAAGCTTAATTTCTAGCTTATTAAGTAGTTAAAAGTTCAAAGTGCTTTTGTTAAAGTTGTAGTAGATAAGCTCAGGTTCAACTTTGATGTTTTGAGTTTTTGCTTATTTTCATTTTTGTAATAAGCTCAAAAGTGCTTAAGTCGTAGGGTCTGTTTGGTACATTTTCAATAGTTAAAGGTGTTCTGTTTTAACTATAGTGTAAATTTTTGATATTTACCCCGCCTACCCTTTACTTTCATCTTTAGCATTTTCTACCCTGTTCTTTTAGGATTAATAAAATAGTTTTTATATTTTGTTTAATAATTCTAGTGTTGATAGTAATAGACTAATAGTAAGGGTTTAGGTTTTAATTAGCAAAAATTTAGTTTAATTGATTAGTAAAAAAATTGGGCATTTTTTACTATTAGATTTTGCACATTTTTAGTAGTTTAAAAAATCATTTTTCTTTACTTTGATTGTTCACAATTGAATTTGTATTTTCTAGAAATTAAAATTGGTTTTAAGTAATTTCTTTTTCTTAGGAAATTCATAGAAAATAGAAAAATAGTTAGAAAAATCTAATTCTTTTTGTAATAATTTTCTTTTTAATTCTAGTATTTTTGAAAAATAAAAATAGAATTTTAGTCTTAAATTTTAGAAAAAGTTTATTTTTAGTAGTTCATTTTTCTTTAAAAATTCATATAAAATTCAAAAATAACTAAAAAATTCTAATTCTTTTTCCTAAAATTTTATTTTTAAATTTGTGATTTTTAGGTATAAAATTTGTTAAAAGAAGCGCCTTAGATTTTAAATTTCAGTTTTAGCTCACGTTTTTAATTTTCGTGTATTAAAATTTCGTGCTAGTTAATTGTTTTTAGTTTCTTTAATAGTTTCTATAGGTTTAATTGTGCTATTATATTCGTAGTGTAATTCAAATTCAAATATCCTTTATCCATTCTTGACTCGAATCTCGCCGAGTATTATGCTACCGAATTTTCAATTCACGACTTTCGTTGGGATACGACCGAGATGAAGAAAATACTTCACCGGTTAAAAAATATACGTATTGTGTTTTCTTAAGTGAGATTTTTTCTTTTATTTTCTCTTGATTGTGAAGTAATTTGGAACGCAATTGTCACGGTGATGATTTATACTATACTATATAAATTTGATAGTGCTTGACTCATGTTTACATAACGATATTACAATGCATGCTTACTTGTAAGACGGAAAAGTTTGTCATAGTAAACTAAATTGATATTTAAGCAATTAAACAGAACATAATGACCTAAGGGACTTATACTTCCGCCAAAGGATATGGTTCAATTATCAAGGAATTACTTATAAACCGAGGGACTCCTTACTTCCGCAATAAAGCTCTTTATATTCTAAATTTCCTCTTTGCCGCATTTTATCACCCACTTGTTTGCGTTAAAAGGCTACATTATCTGATATAAACAGAAAAGGATGTGATAACCTAATCACATTAATCATTACACTAATCGATACTTAACATTAAACACTAACTAACTATCCCTCTTTTTCTCTCCCTTTTAGAATGTAATACAAGATATATCCCTTGTAAGAAGACATCTTGCAAAATATTGTCTAGGCATATTGTATTATACCGTCGAACCTAAGGGCAATTCCGGCAATAGTTCCAGCGATTCCGGCGACCTCGAGGCCATAAGTGCCGTCGCATTAAGAATCAGGGCAAGTATTTCCGGCGATAGTTCGAAGGTAGCGATTCCCGTCGGAACTAAGGGCAATTCCGGCGAGTTCAAAGCGATTCTGGCGACCTCGAGGCAATTCCGGCGACCTCGATTGGTATTAAAAGTGAATTGATCTCGATTGGTTTTCAGATCTAGGGTTTGAATAACAGAGCGTGTAAAATGGGGAAAAAAATGTGATCCGATAATGTGCCCTTTCTTATGTGTGATTTTTTTATGTTTTTTTGTATGTATGAGTTTTGGGGAAAAAATGGGTATTCGTTTTGTTAAGTTGATGCATAATTAATTATTACTGCTATTTTTTATTATTACTGCTATATGAATTTTGAAAAGTTGATGCATAATTATGATCGGTTCAAATAGTTGAAAAAACATGATTATAACCGATGTTTTTTAACGGGTTTTTTAATAGACTCGATCGAGCCATCAGGTCACAATTGCGTTTTCTGGCTAAAACTGGGTCATTCGACCGGTCCGTGGGTCAACCCGGGTTTTACATATTTTTACGCTTTAATATGTTTTTTTTCCGTTTTTCTATGTTTTGTACGTTTTCGTATATCAAAAAACGTACACAAACGTAAAAACGTACAAAAACGTATAAAAGCGTAAAAAAACGTAAAAACGTACGAAAACGTAAAAAATGTTTAAAATTTAGTGATGATTTTTATCGTCACTTTTTATACCGAAAAATATCCCACATATACTTAGTGACGAAAATAGTGACCACTTTTAAGCTTCGTCACCAAATGTTTACGGATGACCAAATATTAATGTCCAAGTACTATATGGTCACTATTTTGCTTAAATAGTGACCAAAAAAAAAAGTTGACACTAAATTTTTGTCACTAAAGGCACTTTTTCTTGTAGTGTCTAGATCATAAACTAATGAAGATAATAAAAAGGGTAGTGATGCTTAAAAATGAAGGAGGAATGGTTAAACATTGGAAATGTGAGAATTAAAGAGAAGGTTAAAAGTTGTAAGGGGCGAAATAGGCCATGCAGTGTAATTCTATGTGTGTATATAAAAAAGATCCGTGTATATATCAATTCCCAAATATTAATATGTATTTTAAATGTTGACTTAATGTAACACACAAAATGAACAGTGCAATTTGTTTATTATTTTCTATAATATTTTAGTAACTACATGCTACTCACAATTCTTTTTAGTGGAGATGACACTTGGTTTTTTAATCTAATTTCTGGGTTACAACTTCCTTAGTGGCGTTGTTGCTCTAGATTTGTAACATCTGTAACCCATTAATTTTAGCTCAAGAGGATTTGGAAACACGTTTCTCTAACAATGCCAAAGAAAAACACACACACACTCATACACCGTTTAACCAGATATATTAACATAAACCCTTAAAAAATTTATCTATCACACACAGCACCGTATGATTCATTAACCCCAAAATCCAAAACATAAAAATAGCAGCAACGGTTGATTTTTAGCAGCAGAATGAAGATCTACATGAATATTAGCAATCCCGGGTATGATGTTTAAACTAATATCGAAAATCATTTTTCTAGCAATTTTGTTTTAGCTTTAATATTAGGGGTTTTCATATATGGTTTTGATTTTGATTATGAATTTGAGTAGTTACGGATCTTTATTTGTATATTTTTTTGGGTTTTTTTAACTTTGTTCTTGGTTAGTATAATCTACAATTTTATGGGGTTTTGGTAGTTATTAGTTAATTGCTCTTTGGGGTAGGTTTATGTTTTGATTATGCGAAGAAGGCGAATTTTAGTTATTTGCGTGGCCAAATTATTGATTGGGTTTGTGATAACCTAAAAGAAAACAAAAAGTTATGGTTGTTACAAAATTCTTTTGTGACAAATAGTTTTTTAGTTGTTGTTAGGATTGCATGATTTTGATTTCGTTAACCAATGTGGATTATTGGTGTTAAACTGAAAATGTAGGGCTGAGGCTACCTGAAAAAAGTTCACGAATTTATCAAGTTCCTCGAAGACAAAGATACATTCCGAGGTGTGATAGCAGGTAACTTTGAGTGTGGTATTATGGGGTTTTGGGTGCTTTTAATGGGTGTTTGGGATGCTGCGAAACAGTAGCATCCGGGTTGGTTTTAACGAATGTTTCGATGTCGCGTTATTTTGACAACCCTTTGTACCTAATTTGTTTACAATTAAAGAAACACAGTTTCTTGCAAGGTGTAGGTGTATAGAGACCCGGAAATAGAAAAGCTACTGAATTTGGTGTTTGTTTGGGCGATAGAAGGAACATAGCTAAAGGTTGATGTGTCGGTTGTCTTTAAAGGCGAAAATGTTTGTCCCGGTCTCAAAAAGGGTTTGTGCTTTCCTTGTTGATTTTATCATGTTATTGTTAAAAAAAATAAACGCGTGATCTTGCTGCTATGTATACTAATATTAAACCAATAGGGCTATGGTACTAACAAATTTTTTACGGTAAAAATAATATGGTAGGCTAATTTAGAATGTATGTAGAAACAGTAACTTTTTGAAGTTGTTTTTGGCACTCCGTTAGTTGATTTTGGCACTGAACTAGAAGCAGTGATCGTTGTTTGTATGTGTATACTGTTGGGGCTATATATTCTATGGATGGCTGGCAATTTTTAAAGCGAGAGTCCTAAACAATGCCTGATAGTCAATCCCTTTCAACAGAAAATCGCTGAGATTTTTGTAATCCGTTTTAGCAAGATAGTTATGGGTGTTATCGAGTTAGATTGTCGGGGTACTTATATTCGGCTTTGGTTTTCAAAACATAGCAAATATGGTCAACGAAGTAAGCTGGCAATTTTTAAAGCGAGAGTCCTAAACAATGCCTGATAGTCAATCCCTTTCAACAGAAAATCGCTGAGATTTTTGTAATCCGTTTTAGCAAGATAGTTATGGGTGTTATCGAGTTAGATTGTCGGGGTACTTATATTCGGCTTTGGTTTTCAAAACATAGCAAATATGGTCAACGAAGTAAATAAGGAGGTGCTTTAGTTGGCGTGTTGTTTATGAAATAAGATGTCAAAGATTTGCATGTGTGAGCAAATTATATATCTGATCATTTTGCTAGAACTACTATATTTTTTGGAATTATGTGCAATGCATTATTCTTGATCCGTTGGTGTGTTTGGGATTATTGCTTATTTAAGTGCTTTATTCTTGGTTTGCTAAATGGGCTATATACAGTGGTGAATGGGTCAATATTGCTTATCATAAATCGTCATGTTATGTGTAAGAAGCATAAAGAAATAATATACGAAGTACTTTTCTGAAGTTTTAATATGTTTTCCGTGTATCCTTAATTACAGGTATGACTCCTTCAACAAAACTGGGAATGCGAATGTCACGGACTGCGATATCAAATTCAAATCCGTGAGGATATTGTACCATACCAAGAGTTGCCAGAGTGAGGTTGTTCTTATTTAGTGTTACTTCAAGTCTAAATTATATCTACCCAAACTACAGCCAAAACTAAAAATCACTTTTAAAAGTGTGAAGTTTTTCTTGAATTTACAGAATGAAATGTTCTTTATTCTCCCACGAAGTCTTATTTGTATGATTTGAGAGGACGTAAAAGGCAGGCTAATGAATTCCTAGCGAACGATGAATGAGCATCCTGTGCATTTATGAAAAGGCGTGGTTTATGTGATGTACAGATCGCTTGACGGGAATGCTGCAGCGATTACATTCCGATGTAATTGTGGTTATGGATAATGGGCAAGTTGCTGAGGTGTATTTATAAAATACATGCTTTAACGCCCATGATATTGTATCTTCAAGTGGATCCAGTTTCGCAATTTTGCCAGGACACTGAGGTCAATAAACCATATATATCTGCACATGTATATATTTACTTATTTGTTTGAGATTGATATTAATTAATGGTATTTTGTGATTCTGCAGCTCCTGCCACACTCATTTACAACAACGATCTTATCGAATCTGCAAGCGTGTATCATGCTGACACTCTTTATCATTTCGTGTGCATTCAAATGTACAGACCAGGTGTGTGATTCTTTAATTAGATGATTACTGCTTAGATCAATT
>BQNB010071654.1:0-24323 GCA_026074375.1 Tanacetum coccineum
ATGACCCTTGCATACGCCAAAGACCATGTCAGCCTCCATTTAGAATTTGGTTCTGTTTTGGGCCGGGTTCAAGTAGATAGCTAAATCTAAGTCACTGAAACAACATAACCAAGATCAAATACCTAATTTTTTACGCATTTATCTATGGTTTCAAGTAGAACATGCCATGAACATGTGTGAAACTGGTAGCCTTACATGGCAATTACAATGTAAAGGTGGTTGTTTAACATTACATTAATGGTGTAAGCATTTTGAGTAGAATTTGGTTATTTAATTTATTTGTTACTTAAACAATCGAAACTTCTCAAACAACTTACTATCAAATTGTTATAACGCGTTTCAAATAATGCAATCAATCACGCATAATTATCTCATTTTTCATATAGGTTTTTTAAGCCCGTGTTATTTTTGTTATGTGTTCGTATATGCAGGACCCGTCTCATATATTAATTGTCATACCACATGGTAGGCTGTTGTCCCTCTAACTCGAAGAATGGTCTAAAGTGCACATGGTATACAAGATAAGATTACAAACTATTCAAAACAACATTGTCTGCAAGCAAGTCCTTCATAGACTATAAGTGTGTTTTATACATTTCATTTTGTTTTATCACAAATTCAAAGATTTATGTTATCACATTTTTCAATTTATTAAAGTTTTGTTTACAATACGCATTTCTACATTCAAAATATGAAGATTATAAACATTTAAACAAGGGGCCAGTCATTCTAATTTCGCTATATATCACAAGACATCAACTTTTTTCATCAAAAACTTGAAGATGATTAACATACAAACAAATAAACATTTGGTTATTTATACATTACATTATAGTTCTCAATTATTTATCTTAAAAGAATAATTTATATAGCCGTCATATAGGGCGGGCCTTAAGGATGGTATATATATATATATATAATATATATTATATATATATTATATATATTTATATTATATATATATATTTATTCGAACATTAACAGCGGTTAAAAAAACAAATTATTAATCCAAAATAAGTACCATGGTGGAAAATTAAACAAACATATTAATTATTTTTAAAAAAAATAAGAAAACGTCGTGCGTTGCCATGAGCATATAACTAGTATGGATGATTGGAAAAAACTATTTTGGGAAGTAGGTTTAAGAAAAATTCAAAGTTGCATGCTTTGGTGCATTATCTTTATATGATATATATATATTTTTTGTAGGTTTGATATCAAAATAGAATGATACACGTTAAAGAAGCCATTGTTAGAGATCGGATAAACTATTGTTGCAGGTGAAATGCAATTGAATTAAAATAATAGTAGTATTTATTTTTCAAGAGGTGATTGTATGAGCCCGCTCCAAAAATGACAGCCAAACATTAGAACCAAACGTAAGAAATGGAAATGATATATTTAATTCCAAACCACACCTTTTCCAACCCATACCGATTGTGAATCCAGATAACAAACCAAACGCACCCTAAAATTAATTAGATTAGATGAAAATCAATTATCGTGCTACTAATAAAATAATAATTTCAAACCTACAATTGTCGAATGAAGACATTGGTTACGTATGAAGTTATGAACTTTTGGAACTAGAGCAGTTAAACATGCATGTAATCTAATTAACGTGTTCATATCAATATCTTCTAAAATTTAACATGTCAAAGTGTCGCAATAAAAGAAAACCAGTTCACATACAAACTGATAAGATAACAAAAAGAAGACATTTATATAATCTCTTAGGTTTCTGTTGCAATACCCTATGATTAATAAGATTTTCATAAACCTCTCAACATAGACAAGTTGCACATTGGATTGATAATATTATAGGACTAAACAAATTATCTAAATACTTTGATCAACAAATAACTAAGAATTTGGAGTTGGAAGTTTCTCCATAGCAATTAGCAAATCATAGATTAGAATATATTATCATCATTGGAGTTGGAAGTTTCTCCACATCTATATCGACTGCCGTAAAGGTTTTCTTTTTTTTAATAATTTTCTTTTACGAAAGAACATATAAAAATCTTTTATTACTACTAACAAGTAAATAAAAATATATTATATCTTATAATTGAGTTGAGATTACCTTTTGTCTTCGTATTGCAAACTTCATTAATGTTTTATCGCATTACCTTATCCCCATTTTGGGGTAAAACTTTCGCTGGTACTCTTCATGACTTTATCTTAAGTTTAATTACGAGAGTGTTGTGCAACAATTGTCGAAACTAGAAGGTGAATAATTTTCCCATTTAAATTAAACTTAGATTGTATGACTTATGTAACTCAAGAAATATACACAAGTGTATATTATACATGCAATAAAGTAAATACACAATCAATGAAATAAGAACAAGTAAAGATACGAAAGATCAAACGATGACATCATGATTTATATGGTTCCGTCTACGAACTCCCTTATCCCTACTCCACTCCCCAATACCGAACTTGAGAGTTTATCTTCACTATGCCAACAAGCACCCTTTAGGCGGGAAAATCGTACACGTTGCTTACACTTTTTTCGGTACTAAGCTAAATATCGAGTTCTACTTCGAGATAGAACCAATCTAACACACTATGTATTTTATGGCCTAAATACTAACCTATCAAACACATATGAATACACAACACACAACACAAGAATAGAAGATAATGAGTTATCACAAACGTGATGACACAACTAAACTATTACACTTGAAGCTTGACGTCTTCTTGAGTGTTATTTTTTTTTTTTTTTTTTTTTGTTCTTCAATAAAGAGTGAATGAGTTGATCATCTAGTAAAGATTATGTAACAATATAATATCCAACATAATAAATAAAAGATAAAATTATGTATGAGTAAAATATTTGTCAATAGTTGTATAAAATAATAGCTTGCGGTTGCATTTATAGGAAACTTTTCTTAAAATTCAAATCTGTCTCCTGAAGTGATACACGTGACTCACGATCTCCCTACCATGATCTGTCTATGTATTTGTGTTCTGTGGGTAGCTGGGACAACATTGTCATTTTGTGATTAACCTCAAATCTAACAAAATATGTTCTACGTTATTAAAAACTAGTTAATAGATTCTTTTAAAGAAAATATTTCTTATCTCCATAAGGAAAGATTTTCAGATTTGAAAGATTGTTCCACTATGGTTTAATCGTATTTTGTCTATAATATAAATGGTAACTACTTATAATTATTCAACGTGTAACTTAAAACATTTGATTAAAAAGATTTTAAGCAAATGATAATATTTTTTCTTTGATCAATAACTATGTTTTTCATATTCATACCTTAAGTGATTTGTCGGCGTCAAGTAAACTTTCGACTAAATAACTTGTTTACGTAAACTTTTACGTAGTATGACATTATATTTGTTATTATCAAAACATGAAGATGATTAAATATAAATATCGTTTTTACGCGAATATTTGTATTAACAATCTCCCCCTTTTTGATGATGACAAAATATAAACTCATGCTTATTTACAAGTTACTAAATAAGTATTTAGTAGATGAGTTTACATATCTTCTCCCCCTTTTTGTCAAAGCAAAAAGTGTTGTAGAAGTAAGGGGTTCTTGCAAGTCTTGTTTTTGACAAAATGAACAAATTGCAAGTGCTCCCCCTTGGTGTATACTCCCCCTTGGTTGGGGCACCAAGTAATCAAGCTATGGATGCGTTGCTACAAAACAAAGTTAATAGGCAAGCAAATATATATATGACAATTAAAAATGCACACATATACATTTCACATAATGAACATCCATCTCCAACAAAACTAATGAAAATAATGTTAAATCCATTATAAGGGATAAAACATAAAATTTGGCATAATGCCATTACATGATAAGCTTAAACTAGAAAATTAAAGAAAACAGTTAAAAATCCTAAATCTTGGGATAGAAAGCATTTTTCCCATATAATTCGAGGGGTGAGGTGAGGTGATTATGCGGCTAATGCGGAATGTAAGGTGGGTGTGATGAAGGGCCAAGGTGGTGTCGAATGTAGGAGAACACTAGTTGACATGGTTTCAGAGCATTTGGATTACATGCCTTGTAGTGCTACAACATTGACAAAACATGTTGTGGAGGTGAGACATGTCATTTGGATGAACAAAATCCAAAATGTTTGGAGGATTGGGAAAATCTTGATTTCCAAGATTTGGTGCTGGATGGTGAATGTTTTCCCAAATTGGGTCGCAGCGGAATATGAGTATCCGGGAGCATTACTTCATAGATCAATAGCACAAGATATGCGAACGACCTCTAAAAGAGTCGTTTAAAATACAATACATTGGATTTATTGAAATTGTTTAATACAAAGCGCAACGGCTTAAATTGTTCAACATTTGATAACAAAGATTTTAGATAATAACAAAAATCCCAAGATGTAATGACTCCAAATCTTTTATGCATGACTCCCCAAAAGAGTATCCCCAATGTATCCTTAGCACCTCGTGCCTCATTGACCTAAGAAAACATGCTTTAAAATGTCAACATAAAGTTGGTGAATTCATAGGTTTATGTAAATATAATGTAGGACCGCAAGATTTCCAAGTGTATGATAATGCAACAGATGCAAACATCACAAAGTGTAATTACATTTCCCTAAGCTCATGACACTGAAGCTCGACATGTATGAATTGCAATATAAATTGCCAACATTGCCCTTGATGATGTTCTAACCCGCAACATCCCAAATCCGACATGGTATACGTCCGTTGTCTGGCAAACCAGCACAGTGAGTGCTACTCACCCGAACGGGGATGTCAATCCCAAATAGATCTATTTATAACATTCGCGCTCACACAAAGTAATTGACAGTTCATGATAATGGGCACAGTAGGTTATCGCTACTTAGGCAAACACGTAATCATGATAAAATGTACACTTGCGTCCAATTTGTAAAACAATGCATGTTTCTCACCCCAAAAGTTGTAAATCATTGATATAGTAAAACATGGGGCTATGAACTCACCTTAGTGAATAGTGTTGATAATATGAATCAAGTGAGTGAGTCGACATGCGAAATCCGAACGCAACCTAATTAAATGTAGGCCGTATGAGTACAATGTACTTAATAGTACTAGACCACAAGTTATATAGTTACACCACCACCTAATAGTCTTTGTTTAGTTTTAAATGTCAAAACAATGTTTAAACCATACGTTATTAAATAAACGTGTTTGTATTTGTATCCGTAAAATAAAGTGTGGTTTTCGTCTCACAATTGACTGTTTGCTAATATTACATGTTTTAATATTATTATTGATTATATAATTGGTTTAATTGTTTTTATGAAATAGTGCACAAAAGTAAAAATAGTACATACGGTTTTATAAACCTTATATCTTTATCGTTTAAACTTCGTTTTTAACGTTATTTATATCCATGGCTCCGTATTAAGAAAATATATCAGAATATTATATCTATAATATTTATGCCCCTGATGAACAATAGTTTTAATTGTTTTTATAAAGTTATATAAAACTACTTTTATATAATTAATCGTCGTAACCTTCCAAAAGTCATAACTTACTCATATTTAATCCGTTTTGCTTGTTCTTTATATGTATGGATTCATATTTGAAAAGTGTAATCAAATTTTATATTTATAATATGGTTTGGTACTGTTATGAAGAGTAACAGTAAGTGAAAGTTTATAAAAATACTTTTGAATGTGTTGTATTTTTCTTCATTAAGTCTTTTCATGGTTATGTTAGTTATGATTGACGTGGGATGATCAAGTTTTGTGAAAAATGGATCATTCGTTTGTGAGTTATTGTAGTTTAGAATGGATGTAAACGACCATTCATTGCTATAAAAGCAGTGTCCTTCGTAAGGAAGATCTAGAAGAATTCCGAATTCGCTTAAAGTAAAAAAGAAAATTTTCTTCATAGATGTTGAAAGAGACAAACCAATCATTATTTAATGAGTAAAATTGAAAGGATTGATAGAGTTCAAAGAGAAATTATGGGTAGATTTTCCATCCAAGAGGTAGAAGGATTGAAAACCATTTTTAAGGAAGATTTCTTGAAGATTGACTTGAGTGTTGAAGTTGTTATCAATGGTTCTTCCCTCATGTATAGACCGGTTTGCAAAGTCTTTATATGACATTAGATATCTAAGGAGTTTATTGTGATTTCTTTGAGAAAATATTATAAATGATAATGACTCAATAAGCGAAAAATACAATGTAAGTGTGTCTATGTGGACTTGATGTGGGTGTGCGGTTTGCTTGACTCAAATAAAAGAAAATTAGTGATAGTACTAGTAATAAGCAAACCTTGATGCACAACCTATGTTTGATATTGCTCAAGATGAATGGAACAAAAAATACTTATGAATTAAGCATCTCGTATATACATTCATGAGATCTTAATGCATGAAGAAAAAGTTTTTACGTTGTATTAACAATGTAGTTAAACAACCCTTGTTTTGAAAAGTTCCTAGAAGTGAAAAACATAACTTGGGTTTTTATCAAAAATTGATTGTTGGCGAATCGCTTCAATTATGCTTTTTGAGTATTATAGTAGTTATACATTGTTATATCATAGTTCTAATTGCATGAAAATAACAAGAAAAATTAAAAGCCCTAAATTATGTGATTTGATCAAAATCAAAACCCTAGATATGAAATTAAATAGAAAATAAGATGAAATCACTTACAATAGTTGTTATAGATTGATGATTTGTTGATGATCTTGTAGATTACTTACTCCAATTTCTGATTTGAGTTATGTTTGTTTGAGGGTTTCGGTATTTGAGTTCGTGAGTGTGTTTGTTTAATACTTGTTGTGGTCTCAATTTGTTTAAAATCAGTTATTTACCCGCGATCTGTGACGCACTGATCCACCTAAACCACATACGGATCTCCGTATGGTGGATCCATGATCCGCAAGTGTCCATGGAAAACGGGATTAGATTGTTTTTAGGCAAATTAAGATATGGTGTTGTGTTTTTGGCAATTGGAATGTGTTATACATACTATTAGGGGTATGTGATATAATTTTCGAAGTCGACGTCCAAGTTTTGAGTGAACCGTGCAACTTGTCGTGAATTTCCCGATGGAATTCCAACGTAGTCGATCCTACTAGGAGTGTGTTATCTTTTAGCATAAGTTTGACCATTACTAATAACACAATCATTTATGAACATTTAGACTCAACAAAACATCGTCAACACAAGTGTGAGTTGCAATTCGATGATTGTTCTTTTTGTCTTTTTCAATAGATTTCGTAATTTCATGTATTGACCATACATGTAGATTTTAAAGATATCTATGGTCATTTTATTGATATTTTCTTAATCTAATAAAATTCTAATCTCGATTATGTTCACGGTCAGAAGTTTTGTAATGTGAATTAACATCTTTTGAATAATGATTAATTACTACATCAAATTTCCGCTTACAATTATTTTTGAGATAATGAAGAATCACTATCCATGATAAGTTCCATCATTCTTAATCCTAATCTTAAATAATTAAATACTTCACGTTTTAAAGGCTTAGTAAATATATCGGCTATATTATCTTCGGGTGCAGACTGTCCGCGTTAGTTATATTGCCCTTTGGACGTTATCGGTAGGAAATTGGTGCCGGATTTTTATTTATGTTTTGTTTTGAGTGTTTTTCGGGGTTTTTACGTACAGTCGACGACGGCGGCCTTTTTGGTAACATAATCGAAACGTCATCGAGGCGTATGTCGTAGTCGATGAGAGCTTGTTTCATCCATAGTGCTTGTCGAGATACGTCGGACCTTTCAAAGTGTTAGCAAAAGTTGGAAAGGTTGCCTACAGGCTGGAACTTCCTCAAGAGTTGAGCAGAGTTCACCACACTTTCCATGTATCAAATCTGAAGAAATGTTACGCCGACGAACCATTAGTCATGCCGTTAGAAGGAATTCATGTTGACGATAAGCTCCAGTTTGTGGAAGAGCCCGTTGAAATCATGGAACGGGAAATCAAACGATTGAAGCGAAGCCGGATACCATTGGTTAAGGTTCGCTGGAACTCTAGGCGGGGCCCTGAGTTCACCTGGGAACGTGAAGATTCGTTCAAACAAAAATACCCACAACTCTTCACAAACCGGGCTTCGTCATCCACTACAAGGTCTTAAGCTTTGAGGACAAAGCTCTTTTAACGGGTGGAGACTGTAACATTTCTCATTTTCATGTCATTGTACGACTCTATTAATGATCACTATTTATTTTAGTCCGATACGCGTTTACTTTTAATATTTACCTTTAAGCTAAATCGCGTAGACTAAAAATAATCAAGGAATGTAAACGGTCATCAAATAAATTAAAGTTTTCATCCACCAAGTAATATATAATTACTAGGGAGATAATTATGTACTTTAGGTATTTTATTTTTATTGGTCACGTAAAAAGGGTTACGTTTCGCGATAAAATACATTGGGACGTACCCCGGAAATACCTAGACTTACCTAGACTCAAACCAATACCCACTTTGAAAACCTAAACACGAAATTTAATCAAATCTTGTGCTTATATCACTTTAGTGCCGAATGTGGGCAAGTAAACTCACATAAAAATCGTCCTTGGTGATACATTAGCTAGCAAAATCTTCCTAATGATCCTTAACAAGTACATGTACATCCTTGTTCCATTAAACACATGTACTAATGGTCTCCTAATGACTTTTTATCCATTGGCTATTAACCCATTTCTCCCTTCTATCTCTTGGTGCCGCGGCTCAAAAGGAAAGAACACACAAAAACCATAAGATATCATATCCTAGCAAATCTTGTACATGTACATGGTAATTAAGGTTATGTACTTAGTTGTTTAGGGCAAAACCATGTGTGGGCAACTAAAACCCCCTAAACCACCTAAGCTAGATCGATTTTAGTTAGGAAAGAACCAAGGGGAAGTAACTAGCCCACATTGCTTATAAATAACACTCACACTACCACTTAACAAAGTTCTAAACCTCTAAACTCTCTCTCAAAGCTAAGAACCTTTTCTTTTCTCTCCATATCTTCGGGTTACAATTAAACGAGCCATACACTACCCACATTGGTCACTAAGGATTTAAGGAAGCCTTTAAATTCGCATTAAGGTCATCAAGAGGAATACACGAGCTAAGGACGGGGTATACAAGCTTTGAAAGCTTAGGGTGACATACGTTTTAAGTATAAGGGTATCGGGTTGTCTCTCAATCCAAAACCAAGAGCTTAGGACTATTGTAAGTCGAACTAAACTTCCATTTACCTATATTCTAGTCGTTTTATCATGTTTAGTTGTAAAGAGTCCTGTTACCTTGTGTGTGGCAAGATTAACGTGGGCACAAACATGCATGGGTCGACCCATGCATGGTTTGCATACGTAGATATGTGTATGTTAGGCTTCGCGTGGTGAAGGGGATACGAGAAATGCGGGATATGGCCTAACAACGAGTAAAACCCTAAGACATCTAGTTAAACGATCAACTTGGACATAATGTGAACTAAAAACCTTTATATACGAACGTGGGTAAATAACTACACGTGAACTTTTGAAAAAAACGTGCCATAAGACTTGGGAAACGTGTATGTATTAACCCCCTTATAGAAAATGCATGTATTTCATAATGTTAATATGCAATGACAATGAGCTTGTCGAGATGTTTTGGTGCCCTAGAATCGTAAATAATTAAGCCAAAGAGGTTTATATTTCGTAGTCACCTTGGGCCCGACAGCCCAACAAGCCATGGCTCACGAGCCTACGGCTCATGAATGAGCTCTACGAGCTTACTTAGAAACCTATCGTGCTTATTTTGATTCACATAAACCTTGCGGTTGTCTTGTATAAATCACACCGAAGCCCTTAGCGGGCATTACTAGTCCATGTGGCGAGTCCCAACTTGAGCCATATAAGCTCACGATAAATCTCTACTCTTAATAGTAAGCAAGCCCAGCTTTATACAAGTTTAAAATGTGGCTTAATAGATTTAAATAATGTTAACGGGCCAAGGCAAACACCCTAAAAAAACCCATGTCCGGAGGTCTCACAACGGGCCCCCACCCACAAGTCCCAACATAGCGGGCTTATTTCGCTTATCGAATAAGCAAAAATAAGCAAACCGACCTTATAAGTGCTTATCGAACTAAAACGAAGTTATTGGACCCAAAGAAAACAAACTCAAACCTTTAAAACCCTTAACGGGCCCAAGCCGGCCTAATAGAAACGCTTATTTGCTTATTTAGCTTATTTGGGATAAGCCAAAATAAAAACATTTTATTTGGGCTTAATATGAGTTGAAAAATGAACTAGTGAAGCTTAACAACTCTAAGAGGTGTAACGGACCAAGCTATTGGGCTTATGGGCCCAATAAGCTCGAAATAAGCTTCAATAAGCTCACCGATGCTTATTTTAAGCTTAACCAGCGCCACCTGAACTTTGTTACAGGCTTTTCGGACTCATTAAAATCATTTTGGACCTTTAATAAGCTAAACGGACCTTAAACGGCCCAATAAGGCCCGTTAAGTCCAAAGATAAGCTCGAAAAGCTATTTATATAGCCGAATATGTTTGTTGGCTATTTGGACTAAATAAGGCCAATGCCACTTGACGTGATTTAAATTGGGAAGAAAATATAATTATTACAAAGTCGGAGAACTAAAAGTTTCAAATTCGAAACCTAGAAGTGATGAGAATGTGTCATTTTTCGGTAACTAATAACTCTAGGGGACTGTTCATCGCCACTATCAGAAACTTAGGGAGCTAAAGTAAAATTGTAAGGACCTAAACTACCTTTTTGTAAACTTAAGGGACTAAATATGTCATTTCCGAAACTAAAGGGTTTAAAATATAAAAGGGTATATTTATAAACCTAGGGACTAAAGTGGAACAACTAGGAACTTAAGGGTATGATGGCGAGCAAAAGCGAAATGAATAAAAACACTTAACGAGTCGGGCGAACAATAGAGAAGTTCGGTACATTAAAACGGGCTTAACAACAAGATAATAAATAAGAGTTATATATTAATAAAAGAATTCAACGTTATCCCCTCGAGAACACATCGGAATTATAAATACAAAATCCTTGTGCACCACCACACAAGTATTAACGTATATATAAACCTTAAAATGTAATTAAGTTTATAATACAATGAATCGTTACATAAATGTGTATAACTAAGACTGACCGTACTTACTTAGGTACTTAACGTTGTGATCCACAGCAACATGGAAATTTTATATCCATGTCATAGAACTACCGGCTAAGGTGAGTTCATAGCCCCATGCATTAAATAAATTATTTAAATGATTTACATCCTTGGGTGAGAACATCTCTTTTTTTTAACAAACTGTACCGCAAAGTGTACATTTATAAATAAACCATGATTACGTGTTTAGCCTAAGTTCCAAACCCATTATGTCCATTGATCATGACCTGTTAATATCGCATAGATGTGATAGGGGAATTGACTTGTGTGGGCGCGAATGTAATGGAGTAGTTCTATAAGGAATGACAACCCCGTTCGGGTGACTAGCTATCACTGAAACAACGCATACCAAGTCAATCTTTGGGATAGTTGCGGTGGGTTAGCACATCATTCACTTACACTTGTTGTCAACTTATAGTTGGCAAAATCCATACATGTCCCGTAGCTTCGGTGTATGAGCTTAGGAAACGTAATTACCTTAATGATGTTTGCAATTGTTTCTTAATCATGCACTTGGAAGTCATGCGTTCCTAAACAAACGATTATAACATAAAACTATGAATTCACATCAACTCTTATGTTGACGTTTTAAGCATGTTTTCAGGTCAAAAAGGCACTAGGTGCGATGATTAATTGGGAGTCAATAATTGAAGAGGTCAACACTTAAGATTTGGTGGTCTTATTACACTTTGGTGGACAATTGTTATAAAAAACCGAATCATTATTTATATTGTTTGACAATTTGAACCATGTACTATTAACAAACAAGTATTTTGATAATGCCAAGTTTACATTATTCAAACGAACACGTTTAGGGTCCGGGTCTCAGAGATCTTGTGCTATTGAGCCCATTAATGTATACGCTGGTCGTAAATTCAACCTACGCGCTGCACATACGACAGATTTGAGGGTGTTACATGAAGCAGCTATGTATTCAACTTCTGTAGCAGACATTGCAGTAGTACTTTGCTTGTAACTTTTCCAGTCCACTGCGCCTCCATTCAAAATGAAAACATATCCTGTCTTGATTTTTATCATCTCTATTCAGTCCTCCATCCAGCACTCGCAATAGCAACCAACTCGAAGTTCAGCCTTCCGGATATCCACCATAAACCAATAACATATCTTTAGTATCCTAAGATACTTAAGAATGTTTTCACAGCAGCTAGTTGAGGTTCCAACAGGATTCCTGTTTGAAAAAGGCTAATTATATTTTGGCGCTAGAGAACGCAACATCCAGTCTAAGTGCATCTCACTGATACAAAAATGAACCCACAGCCGAAGCAACAGGTAACATTTTTCATACGCTTCACCTTTTCAGGTCTTGAAGCACCTTGTGTTTTGTTCAAGTCAAGTCTTTCCTGCATGGGGATGTGACCACGTTTGGAATTATCCATCCTATATCTCTTCAAGATTTTATCCATGTAAGCACTTTGACTAAGTCCAATCAATCGCTTCGACCATCTCTATAGATTGTTTGGATGTCCAAGAATAAATGTTGCTTCCCCTAAAATCTTTCATAAGCGAAAAACACTTTTCCAAGATAAAATCCCTTTATTAACACAGCTTTGAAACTGGAATTATTTCCCATGATTATAATGTCATCGATATATAAGAAGATGAACGTAACAATGTACTCCCAACTAGCCTTTTGATATACACAAAGCTCCACAAGATTTGATAAAACCAAACCTTTTGATTTCCTCCATCAATCTTTTATTCCAGCTTTTTGAAGCATGCCTTAAGTTGACCATAAATGGATCTTTGAAGCATGCATACTTTTCTGGATGTTTTAGGATCAACAAAACGCTGTCATGGTTTGTACATATAAATGTCTTCCATCAAGATGACCATTTAAGAAGGTCGTTTTTACACAATTATCCATAATCTCATAATCTAGACGACGCTATAGATATGAGAATCACTAATATCCCTAATGCAGCGACGGGTGAGTAACGTTTCATCATAATCAACCCCGTAAGTTGAGTATAAACCATTTGCTACAAGACAAGCTTTATTAGGTGTTACTTTGCCCTCCATGTCATCTTTATCTTAAAAGCCACTTACTCCCTACAGTCTTACAATTAGGAGGAAGATCGACCAAGACCCATACCATATTATCTATCATGGATGCATTTTCCGCATTCATCAGCATCCGATCCACATGTCAGACTCGTCTGATCAAACAATAGCAGCAATCTAGCTATTTGGGTTCAAATAAGATCCCCTAGACTATGCTCCTCCACCTCTACATTTAGACATAAGCGTTCTAGGAGCTCGATGTGTCCTTTTCGGATCTACGAATCGAATCACTTTCCTCTTGAGGTGGTTCAAACCTTCAACCTCCATATGAATTTCGCTAGTGATTTCAGAAGGTGATGTATCTTCATCTTGAATTTCTTTAAGACCTTCGGCCCTCCCACTGACTTCTTGAGTTATGAGATTTTTCTCAAAGAACTCAGCATACCTCGCAACAACTATTTTGTTTTCAGGTGGGAAGTAAAAATAGTACCCATTTGTTTCCTTTGGGTATTCTATAAAGATACACATAACCATATTCATTGTTGAGTTTGTCAGGCCTATCTAACCCGCTTCACAGCGCCTCACATCCCCAGACCTTATAAGTAAACAAGTTTGGAACTTTTCCTACCAAATTCATATGAGTCTTTCAACCTTCTTGGTTGGAACCAATTAGAATGGCGTGTGCAGACTCTTAGAGCAAAATCCCAAAAGGATAAACGACAGAGTTATAAAGATTCACATATCGAACCATGCTTACAAAGTATGGATTTCCTCTTTCATAACACCCCATTGTGTTGTGGTGTATATGGAGGAGTAAGCTGCTGGATAATTCCACAAGCTTTAAGATAATCAATAAAAACTCTGGCTTATGTAATTCGGCTACCCCTCGATCCAGACCGATAGAAAGCCCTTGATTGTCCTTTCCGAGTTGATTTTTCCATTTCATTCTAAAACAACCTTGAAATGTTATTCAAAGACTTCATTTTTTATGTTTTAAGAAGATAAAACAAAACCACAACAAGACTATAAAACAACCGTGAATGTAATGAAGTAGCTAGCACCTTGTCTTGACACATGTCTAAGTGGACCACACACATCAGTATGTATTATTCCAAGAAGATCAGTCGCCCTTTCGGGACGATGTGGAAACGATTTCCTTGTCATCTTGCCCGATAAACAAGATACCGCATTGATACAAAAATGACTCATCATAAATCGATCTATAAAAGAAAAGCCCTTCAGTTGCAAGCTCTTCAATACGATGCTTGCTTATATGAGCAAGATGGCAGGCCACAGAAAAAAAATAAGTAGAGTCCAAATTACGTTTGGCTCTTTTAGTGCTAACATTATAAATAGAATTATTATTTGGTACAAGATCATGCATATCAAAATTTCATCACTACCATTAACTGTGAATATCATTCAAAAAATAAAACATGTTCCTTAGAAACTAAATTCCAAAATCCTAAAACACTAGACAAATCCATTTTCCTACCAAAATCCGAGTAAGAAACTGAAACAACCACCTCTAGTTATTATAGAAGGAGCATAATGACATTGTCTAAAAAATTACTTTAGGCCATTATGTGCAAAACAAAGACAAAACTTCCAATAGCTTCTAACTTGTTTCCACGAACACCATTGCCCACGTACACATAGTAGTAGCTCCTAGTTTCCAGCTTTATTCCATGCTTCTCTAAACCCCTGATTTGTATTACAAACGAGAGTAACCACCAACCATGTCATACACCCTAGGTGTATATAATTAGGGAAGAGCAAATAATGTCAATGTGAAGAAACATGAAGAACGGCAGTTGCCAACTTTCATCTTATTCCTTAAACCACTCAATTAAGAAAATACAGGACAATTTCCTCTTACCAATGACCCACCTCCTTGCAGTGGTGGAAGGGTGTCATCCTTTAGCAGGGTGCTCTTTAGCAGTAGGTTTAGAGTTTTACGGCTAGAATATAAACCGTGTATTGACCCTATAACCTTGCCAATAGCTATTTACCTTACCTTAGCTTTAAGCGATATCTTATTGGCTTTTTGGTGATTTTACCACCTTAAATCATCATTATCTTGAGGTGTTTACAGCCTTTTTAGTAAACCTTTTTTTCATACACAATGAGCATGGCATGTAGTTCACACATTGACTTCCCCCATGTTATGCCATAAGTAATTATCTTACAAAATCCAGTAAAAACACTATTAGAGGCCATTTAAAGATTAAACCACCACAAGATTTCCTGTAGGCGCACATAACCAAAGACGTTCAGTTGCTCTACATAGTCTTTCATCTTAAGCACAAAAGCACCAACTATTTACCCCCTCCTCATGTTTGGGCAAGCATGGAAATTTAAATTAGGACCAACCTCTCTCAACTCAGCTTGTTTTTTCAAACATAGAATTATGCTTCCAAAAGCAAACATAAGGTGAATAATTTTTGAAATTGTCTATGAAGTTTCAGGGTTCATTACTCCCAAGCATAATACAACCACCTCAAAATAAGCAACATATAAAACATTCCCCTCGTGAAAGACACATTTGCATCAGAATTAGCTGTCATGAGCATGGGTATAGGCTGGTCAATGACAAACATCTTCTTTTCGCTCTCAAGACTAACTTAAGGTCGACTAAGCCATTCATTGAAATTAGTACAAGAAAGTTTTTTTATCTCTTTCAAAACATACGACATGAAAGCCGAATGGTTTATGTTTTGAGCAAGTAATGCCACTACAAAACGTATTTAAAGTTCAAGATTTAGTATTTTCGTATAAACTCCTTTAAGAAAATAAACTACCAAAGTTTTAAATCAAATAAACAAAAATTTTCCCTACAGGCATATGACCCTACATGCCATACCACCACCACAAGAAAAAGACCTATTTGATTGCAAGGAATGATTTCTACAAAAGGTACATTGACCGATCCATAATGCCAGCCGGAGCAATTCTAGAACCTTATGGGACATACTTTAAAACATCATAGAACTAATAAGCAGTGTTTCAATTACTCCAACTTTGGTGCCAACACAAATAGGGTCTTACCTCAAAACTGATTAAATCCGTTCCAATCAATAACTGATGATTATGTAACACTAACCGTCTCTCGAAAAAGTGTATATCACCATGGTATTACATCTACACACCCGTCACACGCATTAGTAAAAAAACGCATCTGCAAGTGAACTTCTTTCAAATATGGATGGCAATAACAAATTAAAAAAGGGTATTTTATTTGTCGTACAAATTATGGACGAATAAGCATGCATACATCATTCGTATGCATAGATTATAAATAAATACATTACACAATTAAGTAACTTAATACGGTATACATCTAATGTATAAAAGAGTTACCTTAATAAAATTGACGATTCAAACATGTTTTCAAACTTAAAGATTAAAGAATGGTCAAATAATGACACTGTAGTACAAACCATTTTTATCACGGTAACTCCAATCGAACCGCACAAAGAAGCACTGAAAACTAGGTCAGCGCGAACTTATAAAAAACCTAAAATCTTTTTAGTGAATAGATCCTCCTTAAACTTCACTTATAGTTTTTTTCACAAGTGGATGAGCCTAACTTCCCATGAGTCAATAAAGCGTCCAGTTTTAAACCACTCATAATAAAACTTTAATATTTAGAAAACTCAAAAGGAACTAACTAGTTCAAAATAAATCTTATTTTCAAAATAATTAATCAAGTTTATATTTATAATCCGAAAAACCTTTTTATTTTCTCACAAGTCCAATACTTAAAATAAAAACAATATAAACATAAAACTAATTCACATAACAATTTATTCAAATAACAACACTTAACAATTAAGTGTCAATGCAAATATCAATTATTGATCCTAATAATCTAGAAAAATAAAACATGTAAATAATACATAAAAGCAACAATCATCCAATTATTCCGGCCACATACATCGATATAAACGATTTCGTTAAGCCATAATACAATAATACCACCATAGCACACAAAATTTAAACAGAACTATTCGGCCCCATAAGATTAGCTAATGTCTATCCTAGTCTTTAAAAATCGTAGGAACTTACCAAATAAATTACTTCTATGTTTTTAATTCTTGAATCATCAATAACATTAACAATTAACAATATTATATCACATATCGATCCATGATAAATTTGCATGGATTTATCATGGACACCGCATTAACAATTAATAAAGAGTTAAAATAAACCAATCAAATAACAATATTAAACCCATCAAGTTTTAATCATATAAATTTCATACAACCAGAATTCGTCTAATTAATTTTTTTTTTTATTAAATCAATATAGATTTAACTTAACATAAAGATCGAATCTTTATGCATAAAAATGCCCAAAGGGCTTAAAAAATTAATCAAGAACTCTAAATATTGTCAAGTTTTATTACTTGTAACTATAAATTCTAAATGATGGCTTTGATACCACTGTTGGGTTTTTACAACTTTTAACCATTAAACACGAGTATACAGCGGAAAGTAAACACGTATAAAACTCGTAATTAACAAGATTAGAGATGTGTACCTTTTAGCAATAAACGTTACACCATTTTGAATATACGTGTGTGTATAATATAAATACCATGCGAAAACCACCCAAGATCTAAAGTAAGATCTCTCTACTTTAACACACATAATACGTTCTTAGCAAACAATTAAGTATGCTAGTACTAGTAGTGATAAAACCACCAAACGCCTTTGACTCTTGAATCAATCAACACGAAAAACCCTTTAAGGGTTGTTTGGGTTCGATCGCAATAACCAAAACCCTAGGGGTGTTTGGTTCGATCACACGGCGGGAGGGAGAAGAAGAGAATTTAGGGATTTAGTTTTTCAAGTTATGAGAAAACTAAACACCCTAAGCCTCTATTTATAGCCTCCTAGACTTGGCGTGCAAGTTAGGTTATTTCACCTCTTCTTGAGATTAGGAAATAATTGTCTAAGGAAAAAAGAAATAATTCCTATACTTTCTTTTTCTCCATAATTACATATTAGTCCTTCTTTTAACTATTAACGGCTAATATAACTCCTATTAAATATTTATTAACATTTAACGCTCGATAAGCTTAATCACTTAAATATATTACATTTAATATATTTATTATTAATTGTGCGTGCGTCCCCTATGCTACGAATAAATAATCCGAACATATATTAATTTATACTTTGACATATTCCCCAACAATTTACTACAGGTAGATGTGACTCTCCAAGCCGAAAACTGAACGTCATAAAAACTTGGAGCTCAATAAGTGATATCGAACATACTACATTGAACTGTGTCCAATAACAGTAAAAAAATGGAAATGCTAACAAACAGCCCTAAGGGTTGTCGTTAAGCAAATATTTTTTATTACAATACAACCTATGAATGATTTTGATTGGATGATAATCCCGATAAAAGTGAAGAGAATTTCGGAATTAATGAATACACAATTGATACTTGAATGTGATTGGTTAAATTTTATCTTAACCACAACCCTTAGGGTTGTCATTAGCAAAACCAAAAAAAATATATATGATAATTTATGCTTTTCCGAATCATTTAAAATCACATATATCCTTTTATAACTCATTTACTAAACATTTATTTCCGATTAAATTACACCGTACGTTCGTTTATGTGGTTTGGGGGAAATCCTTACCACAGTCTTCCGACTATTCTTTTGCATGACTAATCCTCATAATAAAGTTTTGTAACACCGTCGGTCCTTATTAGTGACGGCCATGGTAAAAAAATGAAATTAGTTCATCTGTTTTGGTGTTCAGGTGTTGTAAGGTCAATGGTTTGTGTTTGTCGAAAACAAGCAAAAGAACCCGCGCGTTGCGGCGGGGCTAATTTTTTCCCGAATAATTTATTTTACGTTTCGGGGGTTTTTTTAGGCGATGCGTTATGGCGGGGCTAATTTTTAATATTTTCTTTTTTTTTGTATGATTCGGGGAAAAAAAATTTGCTTGGGACGGCTAATTTTTTCCCCGAATAATTTCTTTCTTTTTGGGACTGTTGTTTAGTAATAATTTTTACGTAATTTTTGTGTTAGAAAATCGTAAATAGATAAAAGGAGAGGGTCCGTTTTGTATTTTCTATTTTTACTTAAGGCCAGATTAGCTTAGGCTAATTTTTAGTTTTTTTTTTGGCTAATATTTTCCCCGAGAAATATTCATTTTATTGGTACGATCTGGAAATATTTTTTTGCGATGTGACGGTTAATTTTTTCAAAATATATTCTTTTTTTTTGGGACGGTTCGATATCTTTTTTTTATGGCCCGATGAATGTAAAAAAGTTTGAAAATAATAACTTGACGTGTTGTTTTTGTTAATTTTATTTAACTTGGATTTTTTGTGTAAGAAAAATCGTAAATAGTTAAAAGTTCAGGGAACCGTTTTGTATTTTTTTTACTTTGGGCCAAATTACAAGCTAATTTTGTTGGGCTAATTTTATTTATGACTTTGGGCCAGATATTTGGGGAAGCCCCCCCAATGACATTTTATTGCGAATTTTAGGCTAGTTGTCGACAAATGTGTATATTTTTTAGTAATATTATTTTTCAGTAATAATTTTTTTTATAAGAGCTTATTTGTAGGGCCTCATTTTAAAGTGGTTGTTTGGTTATTTTGCTATATGGTTTTTTCAATATACTGGGTTTACCTTTATGACCATAACGATTTAATTTAAAGTTTAGTTAGTATTAAGCGAAGATGTTTCCGCGGGTATTTTTTTATCTGAATAAATCAAAACTTTTGTAATATTTTTTTCCTCCTACTTTGTGCATACAAATTAAAAAAAAACAAAAACAAAAACAAAATAATTTAAAAAAAAAACCAAAATCGGGCTGGCCAAAAATGGGAGCCCATTACTGTAGCAATTTAGGCCCGAAGTCAAAACGACTTCGTTTTAGTCGACAAATGTGTATATTTATAATTTGAAAAATATTTTCTCAGAAAATAAAGAAGCTAAGGGTGTGTTTAGTTGGGGAAAAATATCCCATTTTTTCAGGAAATTTTTCATTTGAGAATGGAAAAACTGAAAACTTGTTTAGTTGCATTTTTTTCTAATATTTTTCAAAAAACAAAAAATTCTCATTTTCTAAATTTATATGAAAAAATAGAAAACCATAATTTACTATTCTCCATTTTTTTTCTCTAACAAAATAAAACGTAAATATAACTCAAACCAAATAAAACGTGAGTACCAATATTCTAAGTTTCAAACCCTATCTAGAGGTGGCAAATGGGTCGGATTGGGTCTGTTTGGGTCATGGGTCAAATGGGTCATGGGTCAAACAAGTCATGTTTTAAAAATGGGTCAAACGGGTCATGGGTCAAACGGTTTGGGTCAGGTCGACACACTAAATTATGGTGTTTTCATATATTTTTGAACATTTTATACGTTTAGTCAGTCTTTTTACGCTTTCGTCAGTTTTTTCCGTTTTTTTACGTTTTCGCCCGTTTTTTATGTTTTCGCTCGTTTTCTTACGTTTTCGTCCGTTTTTTACGTTTTCGTCCTATTTCTTACGTTTTCGTCCGATTTCTTACGTTTTCGTCCGATTTCTTACGTTTTCGTCCGATTTCTTACGTTTTCGTTCGATTTTTTATGTTTTCGTCCGTTTTTTTACGTTTTCGTCCGATTTCTTATGTTTTCGTCCGTTTTTTTTCGCTTTCGTCCAATTTCTTACGTTTTCGTCTGATTTCTTATGTTTTCGTCTGTTTTTTACGTTTTCGTCTGTTTTTTACGTTTTCGTCCGATTTCTTAAGTTTCCGTCCGTTTTCGCCCGTTTTCGTCAGATTTCTTACATTTTCGTCTTTTTTTTTACGTTTTCTTCCGATTTCTTACGTTTTCATGCGATTTATTATGTTTTTGTGCGATTTCTTAAGTTTTCGTCAGATTTCTTACGTTTTTGTCTTTGTTTACGTTTTCCTTTATTTTTTTACGTTTCCGTCCGGTATTTTAAATTTTCGTCAGATTTCTTACGTTTTCGTTCGATGTTTTACGTTTTCGTCCGATTTCTTACGTTTTCGTCCGATTTCTTAAGTTTACGATTTCTTAAGAACACAGACGAAAACGAACGAAAACGAACGTGAATGTAAAAAAACGGACGAAAACGTAAGAAATCGGACGAAAACGTAAAAAAAGGACGAAAACATAAAACATCGAACGAAAATATAAGAAATTTGACGAAAACGTAAAATACCAGACGGAAACGTAAAAAACGAAGGAAAACGTAAAAAACGGACAAAACGTTATTAATCGGACGAAAACGTAAAAAAACAGACGAAAACGTAAGAAATTGAACGAAAACGTAAAAAAAGAGACAAAAACGTAAGTAATCGGACGAAAACGTAAAAAAAGGGCGAAAACGTAAGAAATATGCCGAAAACGAAAAACAGACGAAAACGTAAAAAACAGACGAAATCGTAAGAAATCGGACGAAAACGATAAAAAAACTGACAAAAACATAAGAAATTGAACAAAAACGTAAGAAATCGGACGAAAACTAGAAATCGGAAGAAAACGTAAAAAACAGACGAAAACGTAAAAAAACAGATGAAAACGTAAGTAATCAGACGAAAACATAAAAAAACGGGCGAAAGCGTAAGAAATATGACGAAAACGTAGAAAAACGGACGAAAACGTAAAAAAATGGATGAAATCGTAAGAAATCGGACGAAAACGTAATATTAATTGAGATTTATATATTTTCGGTACTGTTAATTTCGGGTATACTACAAATTAAATATATGTTTATGATTTTAGTTAGTTTTTATTAATTTCATTTGTATTTTATTTTTTATTGTTTTTATAATCGTATATAAAGAGCTAATATTAAAAAAAAATATTAAATATGAAAAGAAAAATGAGTGAAAATAGATTTATTTAAACGTCTTTTCATATTTTAAAAAGAAAAATACAACTCTTATCTAAACAGGTTTTCAAAATTCTCAACTCTTCTCTAGAGAAGAAAAACCATATCCTTCTCTAGAAATTTAGAAATGGAAAAACATAATTTTTTTTCCACAACTAAACACCACCTAAAAAGTTCATTTATAAGAAAGTAAAAGTAAAAAGACCATTATACCCTTATATGCTTACACATGAAGTGTTTTAATGACCGTTACTAATAAGTACTCGCGATGTTACAAAACTTTATTATAAGGATTAGTCATGTAAAAGAAGGTCGAGAAACTTTGACAGGAATTTCGCCCCAACACAGGGACGAATGGTGTAATTTACTCTTTATTTAGGGTGCGTTTGGTATGGGTATATGAGAATGGGGTTATGAGTTTTATAGTGATTAAAGATGTTTGTTTAGTGGGCCCATGAATGAAATGATTATATCATAGTCATAGACTTATTACCCACCAATTTAGTGTCTATGAAATCCATTTCGTGAGCTCATCTCTTTTCCACTACAAAATTCAAATATCTATACACTTTTTTCATATCATATTTTGTCATCCAAACATAAACAATCGTAATCATACACTTTTTCATATCCATTGTCATTCTACCCCGTACCAAATCTGATACCCATTATGATTCCTAACAACAAACCAAACGGCCTCTTAATTTTCATATGAATTAAAGAAAATGGAATTGGGTTGGTGAATGCAATGAAAAGGGTAAGAGAAATAGTTATGAAATAAGGGAAGACGTTCATTAATTATCATCATTTAAAGATGGTTTGGTATATCTAATAAATATAAAAACAGTTCCCAGAAGAAATATAAATATGTGAAATTGAATGTTATCACAGGAGATATACAAATTGAATAGAAAAAGAAAAAAAATAACAGTTTAGGTGAAGTTATAATATAATTAAGACTTTAGGGGTGGGGGGATTATATGCTCCCCTCAAAGGCTAGCTAGGTGTGCCTACAAATTAACAAATGTCATTTTCTGATATAAATTATGCATTATTCAAACATCTTTTTTAGTTAACTAGTTGGATACCCGCGCATAGCAGCGGTAATAATTTTTTTTTGACTTAACTCTCCCCGCAATTCTCTACCCGCTAAGTGAATTCGTTTCACAACACTTCGAATGTATACGTGTTGTCCGTTGTATGTGTTTGTTTGGGTTTCCCGTAGCTTTCCCGCAACACCATATTAACATCACCATACTCGCATTTAAAAGACTCTCACAGTCTCTTACCAATTAAACACTCTCTTCAAATGAATTAAGGTTAAAGTTGTAAAAAATTTAAATCAAAATAAAATAAACCCACTAAAAATGTAAAAATCTAAAATTTATAAAAATATATCAAAATGGATGTTGAATTATAGAGAACGAAATTTTAAAAAATATGGTGAAATTATATCATAAAAAAAATTAATAGATAAAAAGATATTTCAATTTAAAAATAAGGGTGATTTTTTAATTAAGAGGTGACACATGTCACTCTATGATGTATTCCTTTAAAATGAAATATATGGTCAAGATTGCACCTCCTTATCTTAATTTTTGATGGACCCCACAACTTAAATGCTTTATATAATAGTATAGATAAGATTAGCAGGTTTTTTTCGATTGATACCGCTAGACAATGCATACTAAAAGATCATTCTTTTCGACTCTATTAATATTTTGACTTTCACGGTTAAAAGGCTTATTAAAGTTATGGCACAGGGCCTCTAAATTTTATGAGACGGCCCTGCCAAACACGAACACTTCTCTTTTTGTCCACGTCAAAGCATTCACAGAACACTTGCGTCAAAACCAATCATCAACGTTCGAAAATAATCCAATACAGAAATCCAACCACTCGCCAAACCAAACGAAACTTTCATATATACAAACTTAAATAATCCATTCAATAATGCAAGAAGTAATATGTTTTTAATCATACTGTATCGTCCCGTTTGTATATTTTCCCTCTTCGACACCTTTAAAGCTCTATAACCCGAAACCCTAGAGAACCTTGTGTCGACTTCTGTTTCCAAAGATTGATGTTGATGATTCAATTTAACATGTCGAACAAACTTATTCCACAAACTTATTTCCATGAAGCCCACTACCGTCCCAATGATTAATTCAACCAGATCGAACACAAATAACCCATTTAAAACAGATCGTTATTAGGTATTATAAAAGGATAAACGATCAGATCACCATTAAGTTTT
>BQNB010071655.1:0-32694 GCA_026074375.1 Tanacetum coccineum
AAATGGTGATTCAATGGTTGGAAACACCTTAGAATGTCTTAGGATAGATGTGTATAGAAGGGTATAGGTTGTATAAAATTTTGTATGGATTTGTTTGGAGGGGGTTTGTATGCCGTGAGCTATAGGGAGCTAAAAGGAAGAGTTTTGGTTGAATTTTGGCTAAGTGTTTATGTATATGTGTTATCTCTTTCTAGTAATGCATGTATATAAGATATAGATGGTCAAAAAGGTGCAATAGTTAGTCAAGGAACATAGTAAGGTCTTAGGGATGGGTCTTTGGTCAATTAGACAAGGTATGGCTAGACATTAATGAGTTAAGTTGTACATTGACCAAAGTGGAAGAGTTTTCATAACTTTCTTGTATAAAGGGCTATAATTTCGGCATATAAGAGATGTATATGATATATTTGAGTAAACTTTATGTATTGGGTATAAAAGTGGGTATTTGTTGAAGCGTAGAAAAGTTTTTGTGGTTCCGGGAGTGCCTAAACGCAATTTATCGCGAAACGTATACACTTTACGTAACCAACAAAAATAAAATATAAAAGTTAATTATTACTTTTGAAAAAATAATATAATGATGGCTTGACATAAACTTTAATTTGTTTGGTGTCCGTTTACGTTGGTTGTTGATTTTTAGTTCACGCGATTTTACTTAACACTTAAAATTAAAAGCGAACGCGTACGAGAAAAGAAAAAAAAAATAAATAGTGAAAAATGATAAAATGAATGATGTCATAAAATGACCTGAAAATACAGAATGTTACAAGCACGGACGTGGTTTTAGCAACAACCGAGAAGATAGAAACCATTTGTGAAAGATGAAAGGAGGCACAAGATAGGTGGAAAAGCTATGCAAATAAAAGAAGAAGACCGAACAAATTTGATGTTAGAGACTTTGTTATGTTAAAAGTTTCTCTGTGGAAAGGTGTAATGCTGTTTAAAAACAAAGGGAAACTTAGCCCAAGATTTATAGGACCGTTTAAGATATTAAAGAGAGTTGGGGAGGTAGCATATACTTTAGAATTACCCGAAGAAATGAAAGGTATACACAATACCTTTCATGTGTCTTATTTAAGAAAATGCCTTGCGGATGAATCAAGCGTGATTACTTTGGATGAAGTAGAAATTAATCCGAAATCAACCTTTCAAGAAGAACCGATAACAATCTTGGGAAGGAAATCAAGACAACTTCGCAACAAAGAATCCCGTTGGTTAAAGTGGAATGGAAGCATCAAAAGGGTACAAGCATTAGATGGGAATCGGAAGAGAAGAGGAGGATTAGATATCCTTATTTATTTCAAGAGTAGATTTAGGGGATGAAATCTCGTTTTAGGAGGGAAGAATTGTAACACCCGTTGCCCGATAAGGTATTATTTATATAATAAGTAATAGTAGTCAATTATTTAGAATGTAAGTTATAAGAAAATGGTGAAGTTATAAGTTAAAATAAGTAAGTGTTAAGTTATTATAAATTAAAAAGTTATGTCCAAAAATAAGTAAGAATAAAACAAAAATAGACTAGTTTTTTGCCAATAAGACAAGCTTAAAAAAATAAATAGCGAATTAGCAAAATCCACCCTGTTCCAAGAAAACTACATTAGTGTGTGTTTTGTACCTGTTCGATATCGAACAAGAAAAAAGAGGGAAATAAGGATTTCCTTAATTTTGTAAATTGATCAAGGAGAAGATAAATTAATCTAAATAGGAGCCTTTTTGATATTCCAACCCCACGATCAAGTACGTAAATTCAAAACTTTAAAAATTAAAGAATTTAGTTATGGAAATGGGTATAAAAATGATTAAGGGATAATAATTCATGGATCCTAAACATGAGTTAGTATAAGATTAGATAATATTTCCTCCCCCCCTCCCCCCAACTAATAAGCTAAGGATGATCGAGCATTGTGAGCAATTAGGAATTTTAGAGACATAATTAAGGTAAAGTATCTTGACTAAACTTAAATGGAAATCATGATTAAATTATGATTTTGTAATGTAATTAAACAAGAGCATGAATGTTATGAGTTTAGCTTGGATCCAACGCTAGAATGTAAATGTTAGCATAATTATTATGCTTGTTTAAAGGTATGTTAAAATGCTATGAATCTACTCCTTGTTGTGTTATGGTTAGTTTAATTACTAATTATAACATGTTGAATGTAGTTTAGGTCAAGTACTAACTAAGCTTTTGCTTATAGTTTAGTTGATGAATGTTTTTATAGGTTCAAGTGGTGTGGAGAAAGGTAAGGAGAAGAATTAGTGATATGATGAAGAAGTAGTTAATCTTAGTAGTAGAAGACTTTCTTTTGGATCAAGGAACCAAGGAAGTTGAAGCCCCGAAGCGTCAATCTTTTGTTTGGGTATAATTATGATTATTTTGGGTCCTTTTACCTTTTAAAGTCAAACTATTATTGTTTCATGTATTTTGGTTACCTTTGAAATGGGTTAAGTATGAATTGTTAAGACGAATGTAAATTGGCACTAGTAAATGGGTTAATTGATGTTTGGATTATGCGGGGTGTGTCTCGATAACTTGTCAAAGTAATGGTTAATTTGTTTGGTCTATAAGGTTTAAGAAAATCTGATATATTTGCAGATTTTCATAGTGTTTAGGGTCTGTTACAGAGAGTTGGGTTTTTCGTATTTTGAGTTTCTGCAGAATTTGACAGATTCTGCAGGTGTTCTGTATCAGGGCACCAATACGGCGTATCCAACTAATTTATACGGCGTATTGGGCAATACGGCCACTGATATGGCGTATTACAAGTCTAAGTGTAATACGACGTATTCAATTAATGAATACGGCGTATTCATACTTTGGTCTATACAGTGTGCTCGTATCTATGAATACGGAGTATCTATATTTTGAATAGTGAGTATTCGTTTTTCTTAAGTCAATACTAAACGACGTATTCAACTAATGAATAAACGGCTATTGACTACAGTTCATAGAAGGTTTATATCATTTTTGTGCTTTAAGTTTTCACTTTGGGGTTGTGATATATGTTCCTTATAAATGTATTTGAGCTTGTGTATGCTGCTGTTTCCAAAGTGTGTCTTCAATTTTATATAGTTTGTTAATAAAGTCAAATTATGAGAAATTTTTTGAAAATTTTTCTTGGGTCGTTTAAGGGGCGTTTCAATATTTTAGGGACTTAAGTTTACATTGTAATATAGATTATGATTAGACTAAAACTAGGAATTGTCTAGCTTGCCTTGCAAGGCAAGGAGTTTCCTATTTGATTTAGGATAGTTTTCTACCCCCTCATCCCTATAAATAGTGATGAGGGGGGATGCTAGTTATTCATTCTTCTTCCTCGTTGTAATAGCTTTATTAAGGTTTTAATAAAGGTTTTGTACGAGGGTATATTCTTGTCGATTCTTTTTAGTCTCTCGTGTTTGCTGCTTGTGCTCGATACAACTCACGATCTAGCGTTCCGCGATCGAACTACGAGTTTGTTGTCGTAATTGTACAACAAATATGATTGTGAGATGCACTATATTTATATTTAATAAAAAATATATAAATTAATGCTAAAATGTACATAACAAAGATCAATAAAAACAATGGAGCAAATCTAAAATATCCTCAGCTTTCTTTTATTCGAAAAAGTAAGTCTCCAAAGTGAAGAGAACACCCACCATAATGTAACCCTGACACCTAAACAAAACACCAAAACTGCCATAACTAGTGAACCACGAAAGAGGATTAGTGTTCCAAGTCGAGTGGACAATGAACTGGAAATCCAGAGCATTGAGAGCTTGTGATAACTTAAAAACCTTTCATGAAGTTCTGTTGGAAGAAGAAGAATTTCTAAAACCAAAAAAGAAAGTTGAATGACTAAGATTAATCATAGTTGAATCCAAGCTGTGAAAAATATGCAAGGGGTGTTAAGCAAAAGAAATGTCGTCCCTAAATTTGGGATCATTAAGTGTGGTTGAGCATTTTGACGCTACTAATTTGTTTAGATATATTTCGTTTTGTCTCTAATTTATCATAGGTTAACGGTAGTCATTTTAAAATCAGCTTGTAATAGATGGGGTAGCATTCCAAACTTATATATTAACGAGGATGTAGAACCGCGCTTCACTGCGGGACGATTATCGGGCGTCGTTTTAGGTTGGCGAAAGTAGATCCGGTGGTGATTTACGTTTTTTTCTAGAATTGGCATATTGCATAACAACAAAACAAAGACAACCAAGCTAAACAAACCTTAGCTAAGCCCCACAACCAAAATGCACAAAAAAGAATGAAGCACCCTATGAGATAACAGGGAGGGACCATTCAACATATGCTATACATCTCCATCTCACCAAACACAAAAGATAGACAACACTAGCATCAGTAAACATGAGCTGCTAGAGCACAACCAAAAACAAACACTATGCTCATCTAAAAACTCTAAACACTAAACAAATAAACTAGCTGCAATAAGCACGCCTCTGCATCTGATTCTAAAAGCATTCTGACAGATTAAAAACCCACAACTGCCACGGAACCGCACCTCTCTTAGCTCTCTTAGAAATCCACTCATAACCCTTTAGTTGAATCTCCTAGAAAATCTTATTAGCGCTGCGGACTTTTGCTTTAAACAACCGCTCATTACGAAACTGACGTAACATATATCTAGTGATCAAAACAGTAGCTTGCCACTTTAATTTATTTTGACTCGAAAAATGAGAACCACCCACATGAGTCAACATACCTTTTGATGTAAACGCATTAACAGGACCTAACTTCCACCAGTTAAAGACTTTGCTCCACACAGTCGACGCCATGTTACAGAATATAAATGCATGATCAATAGATTCGACTCCATCTTCACAATGAGGACAAAAGAGAGAATCCATATCAATGCCTCTTTTATCTAACTTGACCCAAACCGGAAGCCTTCCTAATAACACTCTCCACAAGAACACATTTACCTTCCTTGGCACTAACTTGTTCTACCTTGTTTCTTGAACCAACCCGTCAAGATGCAAACATTTATCATCAATTATGATTGATAATTCTTTCACCGAAAATATCCCTTTGTCACCAAGGCTCCAGCTTCATAAATCCCTACAAACACAAGACAGAGAAAATCGAGAGCGTAAATTTTACAGCTCGTCTACCTCACCATTCACCCTACCCCCATGGTCTCTTAACCACTCCCAATTCCACTTCCAAACACCCTCAACCCACTCCCCTCTATTACAAACTAACACCTCCTTCTTACTTTCTAGATGATATAATATATTAAACACATCTCTCAACCGCCTTTGACCCGCCCATCTATCACTCCAAAAGGATGTAAGTTCCCCGCTACCAATCTTCCTAATGAAATAACTCCACCCCCGTTTTATCAATCTCACATCCTACTTTAATAATATCTGCCCAAACACTACTTCTAGACTCTACAGAATAGTTTCCCACCCCAAGCCCCCATCCCGACCATGAATACTCCTAATCACTTTACTCCATAATGCGTCATTCTCCAACAAAAACCTTCACCATCATTTTCCAATCAACGCCTAATTTTTTTCCTTTAAAGACCTAATGTTTAGCCCCCAACCCATAAGGCGCTAACGCCCAATCCTATTTAACCTAAGACATTTTTTTACTATCCCCCACCCCTCCCTAAAAAAAGTATTTTCTAATTCTTTCAAGATTTTTTATCACACACAAAGGCACACGAAACATTAGGAAATAATACAATGGCAAACTCCCAAGCACCGACTTAACCAAGGTCAATCGACACCCAAACGACATCAATCTCGCTTTCCACTCAGACAATCGTTTCTTGAATTTTTCAACAACCATTCTTCAAGCATTTTCCTTTCTTATGCATACCCTAATCGGTAACCCTAAATATGTGAACGGGAGATCACTAACACCGCACCTCATCCATCTAGCCATACTCTCTACTTCTAAATGATCCAACCCAACACCATACAGTTTACTCTTGTTCAAGTTCACTTTTAACCCCGCCATATTCTTAAAGCATTTCAAAATGCACATCAAATTTTGGGCATTACCTTTATCCTATTCACCGAAGAAAATGGTGTCATCAGCATATTGAAAATGTGAAACAAGGACTTGATCGACACCAACATTAATTCCTCTTAGAACGCCACAACTCATTGCTTCACTGATAATGGCGTTAAGACCCTCTGCCGCCAAAATAAATAAAAAGGGAGACAACAGATCCCCTTGTCGGATACCTCTTTCTAAAACAAACTCATCGATAGGAGACCCGTTAACTAAAATAGACATTAACGCGGAATTTAAGCATGTCATAATCCACTTACGCCACTTGCATCCAAATCCCATAGTTTCCATTATATCTCCTAAGAAGCTCCAACTAACACTATCATAGGTCTTCTCAAAGTCCACCTTAAATATTAGTCCTTTCTTTTTCTTTTAACACAAAAAAATCAACCGTCTCATTAGCAATAAGGACTCTATCAAGGATATACCACCCGCTAATAAAAGCGTTTTGAACATCCTCAACTAGTTTAGGCACCACTTTTTTTAGCCTTTCCGCTAACAATTTCGCAATAATCTTATAGTAGTATCCAATTAAGCTAATGGGGCGGAAGTCCCCAAGTCCAATGGGATCCACCACGTTTGGAATGAGAGTCACAAATGAAGTGTTACAGCCTTTTGAGATCTCCATATGCTCCGAGAACCATCTCACTACCATCAAGATTTCATTTTTGATAATATTACAAAATCTCCTTATGAAACTAAAGTTAAACCCATTTGGACCGGGGGACTTATCACCCTTATAACTCCTCCACCTAATTATCATCGATTAAACCACTTTTTGTTTCTTGTAATGCCAAAACACACAGATTCTCCTTTCTACATATACCCTGAACCCACCCTTTTTTACCTTCTGCACCTATGCCTCTCACATTTAAAGAAATTATTTTCATAACAACCAATAACTAACGAACATTACACAAACCTAAAATCAATTACCAGTCAACCCTGCTTCCTTCTTCTCTGATACCGTATCGCTTCCCTTATTTTCCCAGACCACACCAATCTGCTCATCAATCTCTATTACCCTCTTGTCACTTGTAGAGCATACTTTAAACGAATCAGCAATTCTATGGCCTTGACTGCCACTCTTATTATCTCTACTTGTTGAACCATTAACCCTACCCTTGTATGCATCTGATGACTGTCGACAACCTGGCCATTTCTCATCTTACTTAACCATTAAGAATCTACATTTATTTCGTGTCGCCTCCTTAGTTAAACATTGGCTTTTGCTGCTCGTGGATGACTTTCTTCCCTCCTTTTTATCGCCAACTACTTAAGATGTTTTTTCGCCTCCTGCGCAGGGGCGGAGCCAGAAAGTTTGGGGGGCACACTTTGATATTTTTTAATAACTACACTACAAAATGATTCTTAGGAGAGGCAAATTACGAAAAAAATAAGATATTTTCGAAAATTTACACTACAATTTTTTTCGCAGGGGGCACTTGCCCCTTGGCCCCCCCTTTGTCTCCGCCCATGCTCCTGCGTATGACGCTCCTACTGACATTTTTCTTTTGTTACATACTTGATTGCCACTGCTTAATCTTTGTGTTTCTCTATTTTCATCCTCCCTCATTTGTAACTTTATCTGTGCAACATCAGTGCCAGATTGAAAATTATCTAAAGCATCAGTATTGATAATTGTGGCTTTGAGATTTTTGCCGTAATCGTTGACCTGATTCTTATTTGTATCTCTTGCATCCTTATCTAAGGCCGGGCTACATGTTGCTTTAACATATTGGGCCTCAAGAGATACATACTCCTCATTATTAATAACTTCTTTTTGGGCCAACCCATATATCTCCACTTCTTAACCATTATTACTTAAATTGGAAACATGGGTTACCTTCAAACGTTAAGTCCCACATCAACCGACTTTTCAACGTTTGACAAATTTAAATTCTCATGACCAACATTAGCTTTTTCCTTTTTTCTGGTATTACGCGCCGATTCTACACAGCCTCTATCGGGACCATCATACTCCTCCTCGAAACATGCACCATTAATTATGATCTCTGACACACTTCATTGTACTTGTGATTCTTCATCTTTAACAAACTTCCAATCATCTCCTTTTATGCTTTTCTGATCATCCCTCGCCTCTATGTTACCCTCCGCCACAGCTTGAGGCTCATGCATACAATCTAATGAGGACATGATTCAAGAGCTAGCAGAATAATATATGGATCACTTAGAGCATGGAAAGAGTAAGGGTACTGTCAAAAATAAGTAACTTAAAAGATGAAGAATTTTAATATAACAAAATTTGGTTTCCATATTTTGTTTACTAACTTTTATTTGGCTTCCATATTTTTGTTATTCTAGAATAATGTTGTTGACTTTTTCCACAAGTTTACTACTCCTATAAATATAGGGCTTGGGTTTATTGTTTAGTCATTCAATATTTAATAATTCAATTATCAATAAAATTTAGACTTTTAGTCTTTTATCCCTCTGTGATTCGACTTGAACCCTATTTAGGGTTTATAGTATGCTTTCATTCTGCGTTAGTTGGTATCAAAGCCATTATTCTAGAATAACAAAAATATGAAAACCAAATAAAAGTCAATAAACAAAATATGAAAACCATATTATGTTATATTAAAATTCTCCATCTTTTTAAGTTACTTATTTTTGGCAGTACATTTACTCTTGTCATGATCTAAGTGATCCATATATTATTCTGCTCATGTCCTCATATAAATATAGGGCTTGGATTTATTTTTTAGTCATTCAATATTCAATAATTAAATTATCAATAAAATTCATACTTTTAGTCTTTTATCCCTTTGTGATTTGACTTAAACCCTATTTAGGGTTTATAGTACGCTTTCGTTCTGCATCACTTGGTATCTAAGGCTTGTTAGTATCCTAAATGGTGGGTGGTGCAGAGATTCCTCAAACCCGTACCAGTAGTGGGGTGCGGTAGACCGAAGAGATGGATATTGCGATCAATGATCTCAATTTTAAATTCGCGAGTATGTCTACTGTTCTTGAAGAGATACGATCCGTGATCGTAGGTGGTGGAAACCATCCAAATCGTGAGGGTAATGAACATGGCATCCATAAATCCCGTACCAATTTAGAGGGATTCTATGTTAATCATGGGCGTAACTATTCACCAAAACAAATTTAGAGACATGGCGATATCATGTTTTTAGATGAGGAGGAAGGATAAGAGACCCTGGATGAGTACAATAGAGGTCCTAGGAGAGGCGATCGACCTATGACTCTGGTTGGTCGAAATGTTAATCCTCGTGGGTATGGTGAGCAGCAAAGTTATCGAGTCAAGGCTAAGATTCCTAACTTTGTTACAAATCTTGACATTGAGGCGATGCTAGATTGGTTATATGAGGTCGACAAGTTTTTTGACATCATGGAAGTTCCTGAGGAAGAACAAGTGAAGGTTGTGGCTTATAAGTTACGTGGAGGAGAGGGAGCTTGGTGGCAACGTGAGCAACATAACCGAAGAACACAAGGTAGATGACCCATGGATAATTTGATGAGGATGAAACGGATGATCAAAGGTAGGGTTTGTGCTCCACGGATATTGAGCTAATTTTGTACCAAAAATATCGTAATTGTTGTCATAGGAAAAAGAACTGTAGCCGACTATACGAGTGAGTTTTTGAGGTTGCAAGCCCGTTGTAACTTGAGGGAAACGGACAAACAATCCACGGCTAGGTATATCAGTGGGCTAAATTATTCAATTCAAGAGAGGTTGAGCTTGACGCCGACTTGGTCTGTGGATCAAGCTCAAAACATGGCAATGAAGGCGGAAATGATGGCTTCTAAAACCGAAGTTGGGTTTAGGCTCTTAAACATGGAGAGTTCGAGTAATTATGGGAGTCGACCCAACCAAATTCAATCTACCATTCCTAGTACTACTACAACAACCTCAAGTTCTAAAGTTGGTGAAATAGAGTAGACAAGAACAAGGAAAGGCAACCGGTCAATTCAAACCCTTATGTTAGACCAATGGGTGCTAAGTGTTTTAGGTGTGGTGAACCGAGGCATATGTCTAATGTGTGTCCTAAACGATCCACTTATTATTCGGTAGAAAGCATGAATGATGGACTCACTGTTGACGAGGCATTTCAAGAAGAAGATGAGTTAGAGTATGCCGAACCTTTAGACGGAGAGGCGGAACAATTCACATATGTTGTTCAATGAACTTTGTGTTCGCCTAAGGTTAGTGGCTCATCACAAAGAAATAAAATCTTTTAAACTAAATGCTTGGTTAAGAAAAAGATTTGTTCTATTATCATTGATGGAGGGAGTTGCGAAAATTTGGTGTCTAAGGCTTTGGTTGAAGCTTTTAAGCTCTCAACTGAACCCTATCCTAATCCTTATCAGATTAGATGGATTAAGAAGGGGCTAACACTTAAGGTGACTGAGATTTGTAAAGTTCCTCTTGCTATTGGGAAGCATTACAATGAGTTGGTTACATGTGATGTTGTTGATATGGAGGCATGTCATATATTGTTAGGAAGACCATGGCAACATGATGTGGACGCTATACACTAAGGTAAATCAAATATGTATTAGTTTAAATGGAGCAGAAAAACTATTGCTATGTTACCTTTAGGTGTCGTTTCTCCTAAGAAGAAGTTAGAGAACAAGACTTTGGTAACTTTGGTGGCTTCACCAAAGGAGTTTCAAGCTGAAAGGAAGGAGACGGGGGTTTCTTATGCCCTAATTGTTAAAGGCGTTGAAGATGTCATCTAGAATGTAATACCGATAGTAGTTAAACCCTTACTAGCTGAATTTAGTAAGATTGTGGCAGATGATACATCAGACGCTTTGCCATCATTGAGGAATATTCAACACCAAATTGATTTGATTCTCGGAGAAAGTTTACCTAATCTTCCTCACTATAGGATGACCCCTAAGGAGTCCGAAGTTTTGCGTGAGAAGATAGAAGAACTGTTGAAGAAAGGCCACATTCAAGAAAGCATTAGTCCTTGTACCATTCCGGTGCTTCTTACACCAAAGAAAGATGGCAGTTGAAGGATGTGCGTTGATAGTCAAACCATCAACAAAATCACGGTAAGGTATCATTTTCCTATTCCGCGTCTTGATGACTTATTGGATCAATCAGCATGTGATAGATTAATTTCAAATTCGAATTAAATTGGGTGATGAATGGAAGACCGCTTTCAAGACAAAGGATGGGTTGTATGAGTGGCTTGTTATGCCATTTGGATTATCTAATGCGCCTAGTACGTTTATGCGCTTAATGACTCAAGTTCGTAGGCCATTTTTGGGTAAGTTTGTTGCAGTGTATTTTGATGATATCTTGATTTATAGCCAAACAAAGGAGGAAGATTTGGGTCATCTATGAAAGGTTATGAAGGCGTTAGCTGATAATGATTTGTTTGTGAACTTAAAGAAGTGTACTTTTCTTACTAATAAACACTTGTTTCTTGGGTACATCGAGGGTTCGAATGGGATTCATGTTGATGAACCAAGGTCCAGGCGGTTCGGGATTGGCCATTGCCTAAAACGTTGTCTGAAGTTCGAAGTTTTCATAGATTGGCAACCTTTTATAGGAGATTTGTAAGAAATTTTAGTAGCATAGTGGCACCAATTACCAATTGTTTGAAGAAGGGTTTGTTTCAATAGACTAAAGAGGCGGAGGAGAGCTTTAAGATTATCAAGGAGAAGTTGACAACCGCATCGGTACTTTCTTTACCTAACTTTGATAAAGTTTTTGAGTTAGAATATGATGTTTGTGGAACTAGGATTGGGGCTGTGTTGTCACAAGAAGGGAGACCTGTTACGTTTCATAGTAAGAAACTAAATGAAGCTCGACAAAAGTGGTCAACTTATAAACAAGAGTTGTATTCGGTTGTTCAAGCTATAAAGATGTGGGAGCATTACTTGATTCAACGGGAGTTTGTGGTTTATTCGGATCATCAATCTCTCAAATATTTTCAAACTCAAAGGCATTTAAATAAGATACATGCACGGTGGACGAGTTTCTTGGAGAAATTTAATATGTGATCAAGCATAAATCAGGTGCAAGTAATAAAGTGGCAGATGCATTGAGTAGAAAGACCACTTTATTGGTGACCATTAGTAACGAGGTTGTGGGTTTTGATTCAATTAAGGATTTGTACGCAAGTGATGAAGATTTTGGTAACATTTGGATGAAGCTCGAAACCAAGCAACATCAAGGTGAGTTTATTTTACTTGACGGTTATTTGTTTAAAGGTAAGCGTTTGTGTATTCCTAAGACTTCCCTTAGGAGTCAATTGATTAAGGAGTACATACGGGAGGATTGAGTGCTCATTTAGGTCGAGATAAGACTATTGCTAGTGTAGAAAGTCGGTTTTATTGGCCTTAATTAAAAAGGGTTGTTGGAGCTTTCATTGTGTGTCAAGAGGGAAAGGGTAAAGCACAAAATACAGGTCTTTATATGCCATTGCACATGCCTGAAAGTCCCTGGGTTGATATTTCGATGGATTTTGTGCTTGGGCTTCCTTGTACTCAATGGGGAGTCGATTCTGTGTTTGTTGTTGTTGACAAGTTTTCCAAGATGGCGCATTTCATTCCATGTAAGAAGACTTTAGATGCGGAACATATTGCAAGGTTGGTATTCCAAGATGTGGTTCATTTGCATGGAGTTCCAAAGTCCATTACTTCAATCGGGATAGTAAGTTTCTTGCTCATTTTTGGTTGACACTTTGGAGACGATTAGGTACATCTTTGAATTTTAGTAGTACCGCTCATCCTCAAACGGATGGCCAAACCGAAGTATTTAATCTCACATTGGGGAATATGATACGTTGCTTGTGTGGGAAAAAGCCTAAACTTTAGGATGTGTCATTAGCACAAGCTGAATTTACTTATAATAGTGTGGTTGATAGTTCCACAGGATTTTCACCATTTGAGGTTGTGTATAAGACTTCTCTAAGGCATGTGGTGGATTTATTTGATTTACCGAGGAATACGAATATTCAAGCAAATAGAATGGTTAAAGAAGTTCAAGCTACTCATGAGGTTGTGCGAGCCAACATTACCGAAGCAAATGCTAAGTACAAAATTGCAGCGGATAAGCATCATCGAAAGAAGTTGTTCCAAGTAGGAGATGAGGTAATGGTGTTTCTTCTTAAAGAACGTTTTCTTGTTGGAACTTATAGCAAGCTACAACCAAAGAAATATGGTCCATACAAAGTACTTTGTAAGATTAATGACAATGCTTATGTAGCGAACTTTCCAAATACTATGAGTATTTCGAAGACTTTCAATGTGTCAGATATATATGAATTTCACTGTGAAGACGTGAATAAGGGCAAGCACTCGAGGACGAGTTCTTCTAAAGAGAGGGGGAATGATGAGGACATGATTCAAGAGCTAGCAGAAGAATATATGGATCAGTTAGAGCATGGCAAGAGTAAGGGTACTGCAAAAATAAGTAACTTTAAAGATGAAGAATTTTAATATAACAAATTATGGTTTCCATATTTTGGTTATTGACTTTTATTTGGTTTCTATATTTTTGTTATTCTAGAATAATCTTGTTGACTTTTTCCCCAAGTTTACTTCTCTTATAAATGGATCAAGATCCTCTCAAGTTATAGTCAAACATGATAGATCATGTTCACCAATCACAAATAAGATAAGTACATAAAACATTTTCTTTTAGTAAAAAACATGGGCCCACTTATTCATTAACTCTCACAATAAGACTAACATGATGAATCATGTTTGACCATAACTTGAGAGGATCTTGATCCCTTATAAATATAGGGCTTGGGTTTATTGTTTAGTCATTCAATATTCAATAATTCAATTATCAATAAAATTCAGACTTTTAGTCATTTATCCCTTTGTGATTCGACTTAAGGGTTTATAGTACGCTTCCGTTCTGCGTCACATTCATCATCATCTTCATCTGAACCCTCATTCTCTGAAATAATTGGTTTGCCGAAATTACCATTTTTATCCCAAACACACTTCTCCTTCTCTTCTGCTTCAATTTCAGTAATGTCTCCAACGTCTTTTACAACGGTTACCTTAAACATTTTCTTTCCAATTCTCACATTGTACTCATCTTTTATAAGACCTATATTGCATGTATGTACAAGAACTTTTCCAACGATGAGAGATTGATGTCCCTCAAAATCACAATTTTATGTATCAACCACTATTCCAAAATCCTCATAAATTTAGCGAAATACTATCTCTTTCCAACACGTAATCGGAACCCCCAAAACACTTAACCATGTTAATCTCTAAAATCCTCGCAAATTCAGCCATGTCAAACACCAACACCAACTATATACTTCACCTCCACCTTCTCTATGCCTTCCACTATGCCTAATCCAGGTAATTTTTCCATGTAGTCTAGCCTCACCACATCCCCAACCACGACTCTGTTACGAAGATCACTTTCTATGTCCTCACAATCAATATCTATATCCATAAGACTAACTTCCTCCTCTTATTTTGACTCATCCCCGCCCCCATTTTCATGTTGATTACTTCCTTCATTCTTGTTCTTCTATTTTTCATTTTGACCTCTTGTTTCTTGTTCTTAGTACCGACTACATGTTCCCTCGCCCTCTCCGTTCTAGTATTGATCCCTCGTATCTTAGATCCGGCATCATTTGGCTTTTCATTGATCACCTCTTTGTATTTCCTTCCATCTCTCAAGTTGTTACTGTCAATAGCATGTTTAGGCATTGAATGGTGCCTGAACACATACCTGCCATTATCAGTTGGCTTTGCATCATCACCACTCTTCCTGTCGTAGGCCTTGTAGATTTGTAGCTCCATGCCACCAATCCGAATACCACACAATGCCCGATGTAACACCTCAACGTCCCTGAAGTTTTTAAATCTTACAAACCCATACCTATGACCATTCTTCAATCTCTTCTTAACCATAAACATGTTATACACAGTTCCATACTTTTTAAAGACCATCCATAACTTTCCCATTCCCCAGTGTAAAAATTATGAAACATGAATGATGCTGTTAGATTTTGATTAATCTTGGTGTAGTTAGTTCCCGTGTGTTTGCCATTGTATTGTCCCCTAGATTCGTAGTACCTTCAATCCTTACCATCACTCGTGTGTCTCTGACTCACTTTCTCTCTCACACGATATTTCAGTATTATTATGGCGAACGGACCGATAACCCCAAGGGCTATTTTTGTAAATTGCAAAAAAATAATAATTAATTTAACAGTTGTTATTAACGGTCGTTAAGTAACGACGGATCCCAAGGACTGTTTTTGTAAATTCTAAAAAAATAAATTAAACTAACGGTCGTTACTTAACAGCCGTTAGTGGGGGGGGGGGGGAATTTGTAAAATTTTAAAAATAAGAGTAGTTTTCGTAATTTGACACATAGTGAGAGGGGGTATATCTTTGTAAATTGCAAAAAAATAATTAAGTTAACGTTCGTTAAGTAACGACTAATCCCAAGGATTATTTTCATAAATTCTAAAAAAAGGGTTTTAACTAACGGTCGTTACTTACCAGACGTTAGTGGGGGAGGGTATTTTGTAATTTTTTTAAAAATGAAGGCTGTTTTCGTAATTTGATACATAGTGCGAGGGGTATTTCGTAAATGCCCGAGGGGCTATTTCGTAAATACCGGCGGGGTAAACGGGACGGACGGGTCGGGTAACCGGGGCGGACCGGGTCAGATCGACCCAGCGCATTTAATACCACCAATTCTTTGTAATTGGATGTTTATATAATTCAAAGTTATAGTTCTCTACTGATGTGGAATTGGGTTTGACACCCAACACATTATCCTATTAAAATTTTTGGACTAACATTATTTTATAGTAGTAAAGTAGGAATGAACCTTTTAACACATATCCAAATCACGCTACAAAAAGGGTCTAGTGGACGTCCCTGATCCAATACGATGACACATCAGTGTTAGCACAGTTTAGTATTCCATCTCACAAAAAATTCCCATCAAAACACAATGCCAAACACCCCCCCTAACAGGCATTCATATACGTTCAAATCACTGGCACATGAAAAATAAGAAAAAACCTTTTACCTTCATTTGTTGAATTGTGTGTTGTGTGTATATTCATTGAACGATTATAGCAAACAAATATTGAAAAAGATATTATATCTTTAGTTAAATAATTACATTAAAACAAACAAAAAATAAAAAATAACTTTTACTTTTTATAAACTAGACGAATACTCGCGTATAGCGTCGGAAATTCCTAGCGGTAAATAGTTGTAGTGATAAAAAAGTTTATGGTTATAAACGAAAAATAATAAAAGTTTGATGGTTTGAAGATTAAACATAATATTTTGAAACCCGGTTCTACACAGCCAGTTCAACAAGTTCTGGTAAAAAAAAGAGGTCAAATTAAACCTTTTTTAATATTTTTGAAACCCGATTAAACCCGCCGGGTTTGAAGTGACCCGGGTCAACCCGGTTTCAATATATATATATATATATATATATATATATATATATATATATAATGATAGTAAATATATATATAAAATATATAGAGAGAGAGAGAGAGAGAGAGAGAAAAGAGAGAGAGAGAGAGAGAGAGAGAGAGAGAGAGAGAGTTGGGGTAAAATAAAAAGGATGTTATAATAAAAAGGGTAGGAAAGAACCACAGCTCGCCACGTGTTTCAATTAGTCTGTCATTAATTTTAATACTTGCAGGGTATATTTGTCATTTTAATCTGTTTCTACTCCCGCATTCTTTCCCGCTTCTCCTCTCGTCTTCCCCCTTTCATCGCCACCTTCTCCATTGTTCAACACCACATTCTCCATTGTTTTGTTGTTCCATCCATCTATGATCCATCCACTCACTGATTGGATTGGGGAAACTGAGTTTGTAAAAAAGGTGTGTGTGTAAAAAATTCTCTCTCTAGTTTTTTCCCCCAAACCATTTTTCCCGCCATTTTCGGCCCTAAAAATAGCAAATAAGCTCATAATAAGCTCAAATAAGCTCTATATTTCGATAATAATTAGCTTAATAGATCTAGAATCGTTTACTGATTAGTCTAATAAGCTCAAAATTCTGTTTTTTGATGGATTTTTTTTTGTTTTTTAGCTTAATTAGTAGACTTCATTCATAATAATGACGAATAAGAAAAAGCCTAATAATCGATCTAATAAGCGGAATATTAAGCAACCGATTAGATATAATGACCATGTTATGAGTAATGTTAGTCAAAATAAGACTAATTCAGATCATAATAAGAAGATTGATGAAATTAGGGTTAATATTGAGGGGAAATGATGAGAATGATGATGTGATGGAGAATAAGCTAGATGATGAGATGAATAAGACGGGAGATCTGAATGCTAGGTATGATGATTATAGTGGTATTGAAGATAAAAAGTCAGCTGATATTGATTCTGTGAGTTTGAGTAGTGATAAGAAAGGTTTGGATAGTGATAAGGAGTGTTTGGATGATGATGATCAGGAAGTTAAGCAGGATGAAATAAGATTAGAATCTAGTGGAAAGTCTATGCTGAATTATAATAAGAAGAATGAGTCTGAGAATAGTAGTCATGTTAAGACTTATGCTCATGTGACTATGAATTTAAAGGATAGCATAAATAATCACCTGAGAAGCATTCCTACTGTTCTAAATGATTTGGGTGAAGAGGTTGTAGTATTTGATGAAGAAATGGTCAAATTAGGTAGTAAGAAGTGGGAGCTAACATTGTGTGGTTAATGTGTTGGTCACCGTATGTCTTTACCCATGTTGAACTTTCACCTTAGAAGGATGTGGGCAAGATATGGATTTAAGGAAATAATTGACAATGGGAATGGCAGATGGCTTTTTAAGTTCAATAAGGAAGAAGGACTATCTGAAGTAGTCGCTAAAAGTCCATGGATAGTTAATGGTAAACCATTGATAGTGTACAAGTGGGATCCTGAAATTCGCTTAGACAGGATTGAACCCAAAGTACTACCAGTATGGGTCAAATTGGTTAATATGCCTATGAAAGCATAGACAAATGAAGGAATTAGTGCAATTGCTAGCTATATTGGTAAACCTAAGATCATGGATAGTATGACTAGTTATGTTTGTAAGAATGGGTTGGGTAGAACTGAATTTGCTAGGGTGCTTGTAGAAATTGAAGCAATTAAGGGGTTTAAGAATGAAGTAGAAATTCAATATAGAGACAAAGATCAGGGGATTAAAGGAACTAAGAAAGTGAAAGTTGAGTATGACTGGAAAGCTCCTTTATGTAGTCATTGCAAGGTGTTTGGGCATAACTTTGATCAATGTACTAAGAGAGTGAAAACTACAGAGGAATTAGCTCAAAAGGAAGCAGAGGAGAAGAAAAAAAGAGAGGAATTAGAATTTCAGGCTGTGCAGAATAGAAATAAGAGGAATGTTAGGAATGCAGAAGTTAGTAAACAAGGTATTCCTCAAAATAGATACATGGGTAGGAGGGTTGAGAATGAAAACAAAATTTGGCAACATAAACATAATGGAAGTAAGATTGTACCTAATAAGGAAAAGGTCATAATCAAAGTAATAAGGAAAGAAGTTTTGATGAAGAATTCCCTAGACTGACAAAGCAAAATAATCATAATAGTAAAAACAAAGAGGTTAGAGAAAGTAGTAACAAGTTTTCTGTGTTGAATGGGATTAATGGTGATGATATACAAGACCTAAACATGCTTAAAGATAAGATGCTCGTGGATAAGTATTTGAACATTAAGATACACCCTAGCACTGAGGAAATGAAGAATTGGTCTAAAGAAATGAGGGAATACTTTAAAAGATCACGAGATAGTGATAGAGAAAAAAAATGAGATGATAGACAGAATGGAGGGTATTGTGGAAGATGTTGTAGAGGATAGTTCTTTTGCAGTTAAGAATGTTACTGCAAATGTGATAAATGGGAGGTCTAGTTCTATATTGAACTAGACTTGTGATCCTCTTTTGATGTTTTTTATGGATTATAAGATTAGAATTTGGAATATAAGAAGTATGAATCAAGATAAAAAAAATAAAAAGAAGTTAAAAGATTTATTTATGAAGAGAAATTGAAAGTTTTTTCAGTAATTGAGACTCATGTTAAAATTCCTAAATTGGCTAAATTTTGTTCTAGAATTTTTGGCCAATAAGAATGGGTATCTAATGCTAGGTTCTGTATGGGTGGGTGCAGAATTGTTGTAGGATGGAATCCTGATGTTGTTAGGATGATGGTCATTCATGAATCTAAACAACAGATGCTATTGTTGGGAATAAATCTTCATATGACTTAATACTGCCAACAGTACTAAAGGGGTTAGTACTGCCAGCACTTTGAGAGAAGAGAATTATGGAAAGAGTTAGACATGGCTAAGAATAGTATAGGTGACAATCCATGGATTCAAATGGGGGATTTTAATGTATCACTTCATCTTAATAGCATACTGCTGGAGATACTAACCAATTGATGGTGATAGCAAGGTGTCATAGAGTTGTTAACTCTATAGAAATTGAAGATAGTGTGTAGTTTCGAGTCGACATTTCACTTGGATAAAGCACCATCTAGTCCTACTAACTAGTGCAATGAAGAAATTAGACAGATTCTAAGGGCCAATGAGAGAGGTTTATTAGAACTTATAGTCAGGACTTTGCGACATATTTCCACCCTTTTCTTGTGTCTGATCAATAGTCCAGTAGCTGCTGTGTCATTTCCAAACTATGAGTTATAAAAGAAGCAGATCTTTCAAATTTGCGCAACTTGGGGGCTGAAAAAGAGATATCCTTCCTATGGTAGAGCCAAAAGATGGAATGAGAAAGTTAATGGTTGATGTATTTCAAACAGTAAATAAAGAGTTAAAGATGCTAAAGATTAAATTAAGATTTGGCTTAGAATAATAGAATAAATCCCCCCCCCTTTTTGACATGTAGTCCATTTTAAGGAGACACAAAGCTGAAATGCCAAAATGCTATTCAATGATCCAGCCTTATGATAATGAGAGGGAAAAGGATAGTTGCTGTTGTTCTTAATGATATAATAGCGCTATGGCGTATGAAGACAAGTTTGCTTTTGTCAAAGGCCACAAAGTTGAGGGCTTAATAAAGGGATAGGATCACAACTTAGTCTCCATACGTGGTCAAGTAGCAAAAGAACATACACACACACTAAGGAGTAGCAATAATATTCAAGGGTTGTGTGTGTTGAAGGAAATGATATTGTTACTGAGTTTGTTAAGCATTTTGAGAAATTTCTTGGTCAGTCTCAACATGTGGAGCCTCTTGGTGAGCTAGAAGGCATTTTTACTAATACTCTATCTCATGATGAAGCTTTAGAAATGGTTAAGGATGTTACTGATAAGGAAATCAAGAATGCTATGTTTGATATTAGTGACTGCAAAGCTTCTGGACCAGATGGCTATTCAGCATGTCTCTTCAAAAAAGATTGGGCTGTTGTGGACAAGGATGTGTGTCAAGCAATTAAAGACTTCTTTGAGAATGGGAAATTGTTGAAGGAAATTAATTCTACTTTGATTGCCTTAATTCCCAAAGTTGCTCAGCCTAATAATGTCACTGAATTCAGACCCATAGCCTGCTGCAATGTTATTTATAAGTGCATCAGCAAGATCTTAACTTCTAGGATTAAAAAAAGGTTGAATAAGTAGGTCAACTTAAATCAGAGTGCTTTTATCCAGGGGAGAAGTATTCAGGACAACATTCTTCTGACTCAGGAATTGCTTAAAGGTTACAACAAAAAAGGGGGTTTAAAGAGATGCTCTTTAAAGATTGATATAGCCAAGGCTTATGATACTGTTAGCTGGGAGTTCCTTAGAAATATCCTAAGAATGTTTGGATTCCATGATAGAATGATTGAGTGGATCTGCACTTGTATCACTTCTACATCATTGTCTATCAGTATTAATGGAGAAAGTCATGGTAATTTCAAAAAGGGGAGAGGATTAAGACAGGGTGATCCCATTTCTTCATATTTGTTCACATTGATGGAAGTCTTTACTTTAATCATGAATAGTAAAATTCAGCAAGCTAAGAATTTCAAATACCATGTTGGTTGCAAGGAAATGAAGCTTACTCACCTTTGTTTTGCTGATGACTTGTTGGTTTTATGTCATGGTAATGAAGAATCAGTCATTGTTATTAAGGAAGCTTTGGATCTGTTTAGCAAAGTCTCATGTCTCAAACCAAACATAAACAAGAGTACTATCTACTTCAGCAATGTGGATATTGGTGAAAAGTGTAGAATTCTCAATATTATGCCTTTACAAGTTGGCTCATTCCCTACTAGATACCTTGGAGTACCTCTTATATCCAAGAGATTGGGTAAAACTAAGTGCAAGCAATTGGTTGATAAAGTGAAAAGCAAAGTTGAGGATTGGAAAAATAAGTTCTTATCTTATGCTGGTAGGGTACAGCTTATTGCTTCTGTGCTTAGTTCTATGCATATATATTGGGCCTCAGTATTTCTTCTTCCAAAATCTACTGTGAAGGACATTGAAAGAGTTTTCAAAGGTTTTCTATGGAATCAAGGAGATGTGGTGAGGGGTAAAGCCAAAATTGCTTGGAAAACTATTTGTAAGCCAAAAACAAAAGGTGGTTTAGGATTCAAAGATTTAGGATCATGGAATAAAGTTCTACTAACTAAGCATATTTAGAATATTGCTGCAAATAAAGAAACATTATGGGTTAAATAGGTCCATATAGTTAAATTGAAAGGAAGGGGTGTTTGGGAAATTGATGTTGAAGCAAATGACAGTTGGATATGGAAGAATTTACTCAATCTTAGAAGTAAGGCTAGAAGACATATTGAGTATAAGATTAGGAATGGAGAGAATACTTTAATATGGTTTGTCAAGTGGTGTGAAAGTGGTCCTTTGTGTCAAATAATTACCAACATAGACATTTATGATGCAAGGTTTAATTTGAAGGCTTCTGTTGCTGATATGATCACTAATGGAGAATGGATTTGGAATGATTAATGGCAAGAGAAGTTTCCTAACATTTGTTCTATTAAAGTTCCCATTCTTACCAATGAAAAGGATACAGTGGTATGGAAAAGCAAAAGTGGTAGCCCTAAGAAGTTTTCTATTAAACAAGTCTGGGATGGTTATAATGAAGAGAATCCTAATGTGAATTAGGGAACTTTGGTATGGTTTTCTTAGTGTATTCCCAGTCATATGTTTGTGGTTTGGATGGCAATACATGGTAGACTAATGACTCAAGATATATTGCTGATTTGGAACAAGGATAATAGTATGCTATGCTCATTATGCAAAACCTGTATGGATTCTCATAATCATCTTTTCTTCCAATGTCCCTACTCTGCCAAAGTTTGGAAGGTTTTGAAGGAAAAGATTAAGGGTGCTGATATTCCTAATGACTGGACTTCCATTATTAATAGTAAGGCAACTAAATTTCATAATATGAGTATCAAAAGTGTTCTTAGTAAGATTGTTCTTGGTGTTGCTGTATACTATATCTGGAAGGAAAGAAACAAAAGACAATTTACAAATGAAAGGAGAAATGTGGATGATCTTAGTAGAATCATATTGGATACAGTCAGACTCAAGCTAAGCAGTATCAAAGTCATTAAAACAGTCTTTGTGAAATCCGTGGAGAAAGAATGAGGAGTCAAGTTTAAAAATGTGCAGCATGCCAAGATCTAAGCTCTTCATTGGTGTGTTTGGATTAAGGCAGTATACATATTATGGTCCTATTTTGAGTATCAGAATTCAGATGGCTGGTATCTTGATGGATCTATGAACTTTTAAAGGTATTTTGCTAGTCTTTGATTGGCCTTGGGAGGAATCAAGACTGGCAATCATGCTTTGCTAGTTCTTAGATGCATCATAAGGCAGTTTCCTATGGATTTCAATATTCTTGATACTCTGAACCCTATTGATTTTGGGTGATATCTGATGGTGATCACTTTATTGGCTTTGTATTGATAGTCAATATTGGTACACTAGTTTTTTTTAAGATCAAAATACAATGAATGGCCTTGTATCTTGGACAACATGATAATGGCATGTTTGATTCTTCTTGATGGCCTTGGGAGGATCCGGTTGAATTGATCTACCATTATCTTGTTTGTTCATAAGGAAGGTTTCTCATTGTAGAGGGTATTGATCTGCAGTGTAGCTCAAGCAATTAAGAATAGTGAGCAGTGAAAGATGATGCTACTTGGTCCTTGTTTTGAGCTACTTGGGGGTCTGGTTGGTTCTCACTAAGGGTGTGTGTTCCTGGTTACTGATGCCCCTTTAGCCTAGTGCTTTTGGTGGAAATGTAGGTAACCGGTATAGCCCCTTAGTGGAGAGGTATGGGGGCTATAGCTTTCATAATGATGTCTGTCTTTCTTCTTGTTTGGTTATTGTGGTTGCAGGTTGAATAATCAAATGAGAGAAAGGTTAGGAAATGTAGATATGGAGCTATGGTCTGGTGCAAAATGGGTGTTTGCTCTTGGTTGAATGGTGTAATTCATATCAAGATGGATGCAGTTCCTCTATGTTTCCTCTGTTTCTGTTATATAGTATGCAGCTTATATGTTGTCAGCTGTTATATGGTAGTTGGTTTGTATTTTCTGCTAGATGGGCATGTCCAGCTTAGCTATTTGAATTTGTTGTATGTCTGGCATTATTAATATATCTTTCACCCTTTTGCACAAAAAAAACTATGAATTGGTTCCATATTTAATAGAACAATGAAATTTGATGGTAAATTTATCCAAACAGTAATTTTGATTAGTAGTATATGTTAGAAATTTAGGGGGTGTTTGTTTCAGGGGTATAGAATAAGTTGAATGAGTTTGATTGCTAATAAATGTGTTTGGTTAAATTAGTGGGTCTACAGATTGGATTTCAAACTCTCAAACAAGGGTCATTTCTACACCACCCTAGTTAAGTGGGTATACTCAATCCCATACCACATCAAAATTAAACCCACACCCATAGTCATTACAAGTAATAAACCAAACAGGCCCTTAGTGTTATTGAGGGTTTCAGGTCACACCTGATAATGGGTCTGATGGTACGAAGTGTACGCCCATCAGGTCACTTAACCACCCTGACTCTAATAGTGGTGAAGTGAAATCATGCTGATGAAGGTTCAGTTCAGGAGCTATACTCTTCAGTGAGTATGCCTAGGGAACAGCTTCATCAAAGAGTCATCTCATTCGATGTTATACACTAAATGAGTACACTCAGGGAGTAAGCTTTTTAGTATGCTGACTCGTCAGCGTGTAAACACGATGGACGGATTCAAACTAACTACTAACGGCTTTGACCAATTCTTGGTGTGATGGTTGACGTCTCATCCCAAAATATCTTATCAATCCGATATCTCAACGATACATACTTATACTATTTAAAGAAAATAGATAAGTAATATAAGTAAATATTTATAATAAATAATTATAAATATATCCCGATAAGTCCATTCGGTAACCTTAGTTACCGTAAAAATAATCATAATATGGTTGAAAATGAAACGTTTACTCACAATAAACATATTAGAGAAGTTTTGAGAAAATTTATATTTTTCGTCTTATAGTGAATTTATTAAAATAATAAAATAATAAAATAATGATATTTTATTATTTTAAATCAAAAATCATGTTCTTAAGTAAAAATTTTAAGTATAAACTTTTTATGAAATTTTGACATGACCCGTACGTTTATATAACGTTTTCCAAGGTTCCGACCCTTTATTTCAAATACTTTTCACATTCGACACTTTTCGACACAAATTCCCAATCCGCGACACTTATCAAAGTGTTTTTCTCAAGACAACGTTCAATATCATTTCGTAAACTCATTTCAACTTCCAAAAGTCCGACAAACTCTTAAAACGGCTAAATAAAGCTTATTGGGCTTTAACGCCCAATAAGGGTCCATTAAGGTTTTTATAGGTCCAAAACACGTTTTAAGCCCAAAACCAAGGACCATTAGTATATATAAGCTAGTTCGATAAGTAAGACAATAACCCGGACCACACTAAGCCAACAAATAAGCCACAGCTTATTTGTGCTTAATGGGTCGTGAGCCCAAAAGCTCCAAAAACTAGTCCATAAGCTCAAAATACGTTAATAAGCTACGTTATGTATATCCGGTTAACACCGTAAGCAAAATAGTAGTCCGCGAATATACGCCAATCAAAGTAAATAATCAAAAACCCTTTCCTTGAGTTTTCAAAATAAGCCGTGAGCTATAAGCTCATAATAAGCCACGAAATAAGCCCAAAAATAAGCTATACAAGCTATCTAGCAATATATATTTTTCAACCATCACGACCACAACATCAAAACTACAAAACCCTTTTGTTTCTTTTTAAATCTGATGCAAACCGAACATAACCTTTTATCCGTTTCGTTTCCAAAAATTGATTTTTACGACGATCAACTTGTACAACTAAAATCTATGCATCAATATAAACCCAAAAGGACAAACGAAATTTAAATTTAGAAACTTACAAGAAAAGTCTTCAAAATATAGATTTTGACACGAACCGGACAACCCAAACGTTGTTTAAATGAATACCTAAATACTCGTATCAACCCGGAATATCACGTTCTTGATCAAAGTTGGAAAATTTATGGTGTTTGGTTGTTGTTTGAATTCAGACGCATACACACACAAGGAGGTGTGTGTGTGTGTTTGATTTTTGAAATGAAATGGAATGAGTGAAAAATGTTTAGTGATAAGAATATAAATGTACAATCTTGGGACAAGTTTAGCTAAAATTAAGCCTTCTTGTCCCCAAGGCTTACACGCCTAGTTTAGCATCCTAGGAGGGGGTTCGGGTCTTTCTTTTCGTGTTGGCATCACTTAAAACTCATAAAACTCGATCGTAAAATATTTTCCAAAGTTAATTAGTATTTTTATTCACTTTAAAAATACTTTTCCATTAACTTAGAGTATTTACTTAACATATTTCCCTTTTTCACTTCTCAAAACTCATTTGGGCATTAACGAATGTGGTAGGACTCGTTTTACGGCATTTCTCAAAGTTCACGGGTCAAACCACCTAGAATACAAATAACATAATAATACCCTCTAAACGGATTATTATACATAATGAACCATAAACTAACTCAATTCTTAAAAAAATCACCACCGTCAACACGGTACAATACCTAAATAAACTAACAAACGTCAAATAGTTAAAGGACTAAAAATGAAATATTCAGAACACAAAAAGGGCAAATGTTACATTCTACCCCCTTAAAAGAATTTTGACCATGAAATTCAACTACTATCATCACTAAACAAATGCGGGTACTTAAGCTTTATCTAATCTTCACGTTCCCATGTGAATTTAGGACCACGTTTTGAATTCCACCGAACCTTGACGATGGCAATCCTACTATGCTTCAGCTTCTTAAACTCTCTTTCTAAAATTTCCACAGGCTCTTCCACAAAATTCAACTTGGTATCAACTTGGATCTCATTCATAGGCACTTGCAGTGTTGGATCAGCCAAACACTTCTTAAGGTTCGACACGTGGAACGTGTCATGAACACCATTCAATTCTTCAGGAAACCTAAGTCTATAGGCTACCGGACCAATCTGCTCAGTGATCTCAAATGGTCTGACAAACTAAGGTGCTAATTTCCCCCTCTTCCCAAAGCGTACCACACTTTTCCAAGGCGACACTTTGAGCAAGACAAACTCTCCTACACAAAATTCTAAGGGTTTCCTTCTCTTATCAGCATAACTCTTCTGACGATTACGTGCAGCCTTAAGTCTATCCTAAATCTGCGAGATCTTCTTAGTGGTCTACTGTACCAACTCAGGTCCTATCAACTGACCTTCTCCAACCTCAGCCCACATAATTGGCAAACGACACTTTCTACCATACAATGCCTCAAACGGAGCACATCTCATACTAGAATGATAACTATTGTTATACGAAAACTAAACCAACAGAAGATGAACATCCCAACTTCCCCCAAAGTCTAGGACGCATGCTCTAAGCATGTCTTTAAAGGTCTGAATAGTACGCTCACTCTGACCATTGGTCTGAGGGTGGTAAGTCGTACTAATATCCAACCGAGTTCCTAATGCCTCTTGCATTGACTGCCAAAACCTCGACGTGAACCGACTATCACGATAAGATATGATCGAGATTGGCACACCATGCCTAGCCACAATCTCATTCAAATACAAACTAGCCAATTTATCCATCTTATAATCCTCACGCATAGGTAGAAATGAGCAGACTTAGTCAATCGGTCCACAATGACCCAGATTGTGTCATGCCCACTACTAGTACTAGGCAACTTAGTCACAAAATCCATAGCTATCCTTTCCTATTTCCACTCGGGAATCTCAGGTTGCTGCAGCAAGCCAGATGGCCTCTGATGTTCATCCTTAACCTTTAAACAAGTTAAACACTTACTTACATACACAGCTATGTCCTTCTTCATACTCGACCACCAATACCTATATCTAAGGTCATAATACATCTTATCAGCTCCTGCGTATATAGAGTGCTTCGACTTATGGTCTTCGTCCATTATCAGGGTTCTTACATCACCCTTCAAACGCACCTATATTCGATCCAAGTAGTACAAAGTCCCATCACTTCTCTGTTCTATCATCTAATCCAAACCTTTCTGTAATCCTGCAGACTCATCCACAACCTCCTTTTGAGCCGCCAGTATTATATCCTTGATACTTGATTGAAGGGTCATATTCATAGCTCTAACTCTCTTAGGCTTTTCTCTTTCCTTCCTACTTAGGGCATCAACCACCACATTCGCCTTACCAGGATGGTAGCAAATCTCACAATCATAATCACTAAATAACTCTATCCAGCAACGCTGTCGCATATTCAACTCTTTTTTACTAAAGATATACTGAAGACTCTTATGATCCATATAGATGACACTCTTTGTCCCATACAGATAATGTCTCCAAATCTTAAGGGCAAACACAACTGCTCCCAATTCCAAATCATGGGTCGTATAATTCTTTTCATGAATCTTCAACTGCATAGACACATATGCTATCAATTTACCTCTCTGCATCAACACGCAGCCTAGTCCCAACCTGAACGCATCACAATACACCACAAAGTCTTTCGGTCTATCCAAGAGAGCTAGAACAGGCGCATTACATAACTTATTCTTCAAAGTTTGAAATGCCAATTCTTGTTCTTCAACCGAATCGAAAGTCTTACACTTCTGAGTCAAGATAGTAAGAGACTTAGCTGTGACAATCGTGGCTTGAACAGGTTGGTCAAACAGTAGTGTTGACCTAAATATCTATTCTATAAGTATGGGTTATGTGTTATGTGTTATATGTGTTTATATGTGTTTGCGTGGGATATGTGAGATTTCATAATCAATCCATTGAGCGTGACCGTCTCATTGGGATTGGATTTGTGTTGGATTTTGTAGAATTCATTTCGTTTACTTTTGGTGACAAGGAAATGATTTTGGTGATTGAAGCGGTTTCATGTTAATTGTGTAAGTAATTATACGTATACGTATTTACGTGTTAGTAAGATTAGGAAGAGATTAGGTTCTAGTAGTAAGGATATGAAAGAAATGAAATTTCTATTTTTGGAATGTTAGGTTTAATAAAAATAAAAAGTTAATTATTTTTAAATTTCTTAAAGGTCTAGTAAATTGCGTTTACGCAAAAAGGTATGCTCAAATAAGCTTAGGTTTTTATAAAAACTTAAGGTAAAGCAAATAATTAAGTAATTAATAAATAAATAATTTTTTTTATACATGAATAGTAAAAAACGAATTTTAGAGGAAAAAGAAAGAAAAAAGGAATTTTAAAAGGAAACAAATACTAATTAGATCTTATCTATAATTAGTTGGGGGCCTATAAATACAAAATAAAATCCCAAACCCCTTCCCCTTTGTATAATCGGACGAACAGAAGAAAAGAGAAGAGAAAAATTAGGGTTTTTGCTTTTGGAAAGAAATCAAGCTCTAAGGTAAGTTTTAATTAATCCTTGTTAGTTATTAATCTTTAATCATGTAATAATTAATATGGTGGATAATTAGGGTTCATTAAATCTATAATTAATGGTATAATGATCATGTTATAATGATTAGGGTTGAATTAGAAGCTTATGGGTGTAATTGGTTAAACTTAATTCGCGTTAGAATTTGATTTAGATTGGGGCAGAATTTAGGGCTGTGTTGTTTGACTGATATCTCAATGATGGTAATAGCTTTTGTCAAGTTTTCGGTGCTTATAACGTATCTCGGAGAGTCTAGTTTTCAGAACATCCGGCCTCGAAGGTTTATGAGGTTGGGAAGTCATTCAAACGTTGGTTGCAAGAAAAGTTGTCAGATCAGTAAATACGGGTCAGATTTAGGCCAGATTACGAGGTATAAAACCCCCACTTAAACTTTGAGTTAGGATTATCCCTTCTACAGGAGTTTAGTTCTATGTGTCTATTAGAAATGACCCAAAGGAGAGCTTCTGATTTAGAGTCTAAGCATGGTGTTTAGGTCTAAACTTTTTAGTGTGCAAACAGATCCGAATTGGGACTGTTTTGAAGTTTGATTTTCTTAGGAGTACTTGTACATGTAAATGGCTCTTGGGAATCATGAGGTAGTTAATATGCTCATAGATTAATATAGGTGATTTTTGGTATAAATTATGGAGGTCAGTAAGTAGAGGTTTTCTGTACGTTAAGCCACGTTAAATTTCTGCAGTTTTGAACAAATTATGACTAACTAGTGAAACTTGTTATTGAAGTGGTTAAAGTTGGGTATGGTGTCGGGGTGACCCATGGGGTTAATAAAACACCTTAGACATCCATCATATGATTGTTACATGTGCATTAAGCTTTTGGCTTAGTAGTGTGTAACACGAGTTATTTTGGTGTTTAGATTTGTGCTAGTTGTTTGTGAAGCTTTTTGTTGGAATCTTTTGGAAAGCTAAGCAAAGGTGAGTTTCATAGCCCATTTTTCTCATGTTATTTTGGGGTGAGAATGATGCTTGTCTTGTTGTCGTGTTAAAATGATTTTAAGCTTGCTGTAGTTATGCGTATTGGATCGTGGGCACGTTCCGTCTTGTTGTGTTGCGATATGATATGTTTGATATTGTGGATCCCAATATGCAAAACGAGGTTTGACGGTGGTAAGACTGCGTGAGCTAATATGAGGCCATGTAGCGCACATATGTAGTTGATATGATTGTGGATCGTGGGCACGTTCCATCCCGTTGTTTTTAATTGTTGTCATGAATTGTTTTGGTAATTGCAGCAGCTAATTGAAAGTTTATTTTGGATATTGTTGTATGTCGTAAACCTATGATTCTCGCTCAACTTTATGTTGACGTTTTAAGCATCATTTTCAGGTGAGCTTAATGGTGCTAAGATAGAGCGAAGTGGCTAGAAGAGACCGTAGGATGCTTGGAGTTTATTTATGCTTTCTGTTTGAATAAATGCGTTTGCATGAATTGTTTGGATTATGTTTTGCATGTCATTTATTGACGAGACCTCTTTCTCATTAATAAAGACACCATTAGGTTTTGGGTATTGTTATGACACTTTGTGTCTTTGCTTTACTTTAGTTTTCATTTTAGTATTCTCTATATAGACACCATGTGTTGTGATGATATCCATTCTTGTTTACGCCTCGCGTTTCCGCCTTGGCGGGGTGTGACAGATTGGTATCAGAGCCTTTGGTTATAGAGAACTAGGTGGTTGAGCCTAGACTATAGCTTAAGGGTCCCTCATATAGTTGCATTTTAGGGCATAAGTGTTTGTGTACGTATATACCGTATGTTCCCGCTACCTAAAAGCTTTGAAATTCTTTCTATTTTGAATTACTACTATATAATATGAAATATATACTTTTTCATTATGGGGATCTAATAGTATATACCCCTTTGTTATTGTTTTAGTCATGTCTTCCCCTACCCCTAGGAGATATCGTTGGGAGATTGTTTACCTCACTGGACCCGCGGAGTTGGGTGACTTTTGAGAGAGAAAAGTCAAACCCAAGCGAGGCCCAACATAAGTTTATTTCATTTTCTACCTCGATGCGTTGCTATAATCGAGGATTGCTTTTATATTTTGGGTCACGATGTGACTTCTGTTTCGTTTGGTCGATTGGGATTTTATGGTTCGTTAGATGGATTATCATGTTTGAGTTATATTTGGATTATTATTAAGTGCTATGTGGTAGATGTGTGTTATCATTGAGATGTGTGGTCTTGGAAGTAAGTACACGTGTGAAAAAGGTGCAATTATAATTATGGTCGCGAACATAATTATAAAGGCAACACACACGTGGACTTGTGACTTTGATTGCATTGATCATTGTTGCTTGTATGTATTATGTAAGGATGTAAGTCTGGATAGTTGTGTAGATGGTAGTGTAGATGTGATGTGAGATCCTGTTGAGGATGGTTGTATCCGGTTAGTGAAAAACGGATGCTCTTCCACGAATTCGGTCCGAGGATCCAAACTAACCACCTAAAGGATTTCTAAAAAAACTAGTGGACTCACTTGATGTCTGTCGGTGAACAAATAGGGAATGAACGCGCTGCGTTTATTTCTATTTTCCCTCGCGATCAAGTAGCAATTGGCTTGAATGTCTTCTACTGGATCCATCACACATGGGAGGATCTTTAATACCCGATCTTGCTCAATTTTTCCACAGGAAGGACGCAAAACTCCACAATGGATATACTGATGTTCCAACAACCCATCATGGGAGATTCTTTATCAGAAGCATGACTCATTTCATGGACCTATTACAAAAATCCTCATTTATGGCATCGACTTTGGCTTCCAAGTCCCAAATTTTGGATGAGGCATGTCAATCCCGTACACAAGTCGAAAATTGACAATCCGGCCGGTGGCAAGCTTCATGACCAAAACGCCAAAGAATCCTGGGCATTATTAGAGGACCTCGCCTTCTATGACAACGAAAGTTAGAATGACCCTAGAGATTTCGCTAAGCCAGTCAAGGCAATCCCTTTGCCTTAAGATGTCCCGAGTATATCCAACCGCTGTCTAATCGAGCTCAAAAATCAAGTCCAACACTTTATGGAAGCTTATCTTGCTCCTACGCAACTTACTCAAGTGAATAAAGTCACTACCTCATGTGAGATCTGTGATGGTCCCCATGACACTCAGTATTGCATGGAAGATCCCAAACAAGCCTTTGTTGAATACGCATCCTCGCGTACCAACGAAGTGGGAGGTAAGTGGTACACTTTTAAGCCCGAGCAAAACAATCTTGGTGACACCTACAATCCGTCATGGAAAAGTAACCCAAACCTTAGGTGAAGACAACCCCAAAATTCCTAAAATAATTTTTCAAACCCACCTAACTGGTTCTAATCCAACGGTCTGATCCCGAACTGTTCCTTCAACAATAATCCTCTAAGCTTTAATAATCAATCAAATCTAGAAGGAATGGTATCCAACTTTATGGCATCTTAAGACGCTAGACTGTCCAAGTTTGAAGCCGATTTCAAACAGCAACAAAGCGAGATGACTTACAAAATAGACACAGTATTGAAGGCCATCACCGATTGAATAGTGGGAGCACTACCTAGCGACATGGTTAAGAATCCAAAACTGAGTACTTATCAAGTTTTGTCTACTCGTTCTTACCCAACTAAAGACCCGCAATGCTCAACCCATATCCATGGTTCGATCAACGCCATCACAATCCACCCCAAGCAACAGAGTGAGTCCCACGATGACAAACCAGAAGAGAA
>BQNB010071656.1:8276-27485 GCA_026074375.1 Tanacetum coccineum
GTATTACAAGTTACATGTTTGTCATCGTCAAAACATAAAGAGATCGTATAGATTAAATATCGTAATATTTGCACTAACAAATATTACGGTCAGTGATAACTATTCTTAATTGTTCAACAATCTTTTGTTCTCTTTTTGTTAATTCAAACTTGGCCTGTCTTCCATACAGTTCAACTTGTTTCTTATATGTTGCAAGTTCAGCAGTCAATGAATTATCAATTACATTGTTCTGTGTAGTTACAGAGACACATTTGGCAGATGGTTCATATATATCATTTAACATCATCATGTATGCATCATTTGGTACAGAAGATACATTACTTTGTATAACAGGCACTGCATTTTCCTTTACATGTTGATCATACGAAATTATATTACTATTACTCGTATAATCAGCATGTGAGTCAACAACGTAGTTAGGTTGTACATTGTCATGCATCTCGTGTACTTCATGATGTTCACAAACATCATCTTGATAATGATCATGATCGTGTACCATAGATAGAATGTCCGAATCATAAGACGGACTGGCTTCATCATAATCAGGATCTGCGGATGATAGATTTGCCATGAACATAGTCTGTGCAGTAGGAGCCTCATCCACATCACAGTCAAAAGCATCACAATCATCAGCTTGAAACACATTATCCACATTAAGTGCTAAATCGTGCACTGGTTGCTCATCCACATCCTCATCAACAGCATTGTCTTGTCCACCTGCAAGAAATAGCAACTGCTCTTCATCCAGTGCTACCTCATTCTCCTAAGCTTACATCAGCAACATCTTATCTTTGAAGTATTCGGAGTTCTGTGGCTACTTGGGCTGAGTGTAGTTCCTTGATATGTGGCCTATACCGTTGCAGTTGTAGCACTTAATCTGTCTTGCTTGACCTAGATATGCATTCCCAACTCTGTTCTGAGCTCCCCCATATCCAGCTGCACCAGCACCTCATGCATTGTTCCCCTGACCTCTATTCTGTCGACCCTAAACATTCGGAACCATAACATTGCCGTCTTGAACTGTGGCTTGGTTCCTTGTATTTGATGAAGTTCTGAGTTTATTGTTTGTTTGAGGTAGGTATGTTTTGTATGATTGGGTAAGTAGGGCAAGTGTGTTGGTTAAGTTTTCAATTAAGTTGTCCGTTGAAGAGAGACCCGAATCAATTTGAGTGTTCTCCGTAAAGTGTGGTGGAACATATGTGGGAGGTAGAGTTGTAGATGATTGTGAGTAGTACTACTGAGGTGCAACATTGGACATCCAGGCGAGAGGATCAACAATGTGTTGAGTGAATCGGTCCAACATCATTTTGTTCTCATTGGCATGTGCCTCGTGCTGCTTTAGATAAGCATACAGTTGATCATAGTTAGAGTCCCTCAAACCTCTATTGAGTTTCACTGATGCTACAAATCTACCCTATTCTGGCAACATGTTATTAACAAACTTAGAGTTTAACTGCATTCTGGACATGGTCATCTTGATGTTCCTCATGTCGTTGATGGGTTTTGCAAACCGGACATAGTAATCGTGAATAGTCTCTCCTTTGTGCTGACGGAAGTGTTCAAAGTCATCATACAGTTGTGATTCACGGTCTTCTTTTGTTAATTCCAAACCCTCCAGGAGCATCTTCACATTATCCCATATGTCCTTTGCATCCGTGTAATAATTAATAAGGATGTAGATGTCGTTTGGCAACCTTTAAAGTAAGATGTTTGTTGCCCGAATGTCAGCATTGTACCTTTCTTTATCTTTAGGTGTAAGGTCAAAATAGACTCGAGGTCGTTCTAGACCTAGATGTAGGGCACCTTCAGTCCCTTCAGCAAGTGATGGTCCTTCATCAATCTACTTTAGGATATTCACACCATTATCTTTACCCCGACAATACAGACGAATGCATTGTTGCCATGATGCAAAGTCAGTCCTATCAAGCATAGGTGGTCGGGTATCAGAACTGGCACATTAGATATCTTCTGAAAGATTAGCCATCTTAATTGATTGTGAAATGATTAAGTTGATCGAACAATGATTTGTGATTGTATGTTAAAAGTGGTGATGTTTGTTTAAGTGTTTTGTTGTTTGAGTTTGTTACGTTTGTCAAGTTTGAAAAATAGTCTAAATTCCAAACAGTGTACACAAACCGCTAAGATTTAGTCCAGAATCCTCTACTGTTCAAACCGCTACTGTCAAACCGCTATGAAGAAATTATACCAAACCGCTACCATGAAGAAAAATGGCTAGAGGTTTGTTTCCCAAATCGTTATGAGAAAAATCTTCAAAAACCTGTAACAAACCGCTATCTATAAACCGCCACTAGTGGTAAACCGCTACTAAGTTAATCTGCCAAACCGCTACTAAAAAGAAATGGTAAACCGCTATGAAGAAGAAACACCAAACCGCTACAAGAAATAAAATTGGCAGAGGTTTGTTTCCCAAATCGTTTATGAGAAAAAAGTCTTTAATAAAAAACATGTAAAACCGTACGAATCTAACTGTATAAATTACAAATCGTATTTTTAAAAGTTAAACCGCACTGACTCGACCTCTGCCTAATAAGACAAACCGCTGTCAGAAATGACAAACCGCTAGCACAGTGTACGATCTGACAAACCGCCAGAACAGTGTACTTTCCTGACAAACCGCCAGAACAGTACACCAAACCGCTACGAACAATAGAACATAGTATACCAAAAACGCTCGCGAAGAAATGACGAATTTTACACCTTAAAACACCTAAAATTCACCCTTTTGAACGTTTTGACTTGGTTTTTTTTTGCACCAATGAGTACTAGAAGGCTATAGCAACTATAAAAACATGTATTTTAACACAAGAAACATGTAAAATAATGAAAACTCAGAACAAGAGCTAAACCTCCTAAAACTACTTTAGATCTAAACAACGCCTAATACGCACACACACGATCTTAGTCATCCCATGAGCTTTGATCCATTGTAAGGATATTGGAAATCTTATACAATAAATAGAAGATAGTATGGATTAGCCAAGTCTAGAGGGAGGGGAAAATGGTGATGAGAAGAACTTTCTAGAGAGAGAAAATGAAACGTGTATAATGAAATGACTAACCACCTCTTCCAAGGCATGAATGAGGCTTATATAGTAGCTTACAAAATTAGCCCTTAGGCTATGGTATGGGCTTATACGTTGGGCTTTATAACCCGGACATAGTACCAAACATTACATATTAAACGTTAAACTACGAGCTATAATAACTGGTACAATACACGGGGTGACCGAGTTTTTTTCTAATATCTAACATGGCTTAAGTGAAACATATTGTCTTATATTAATCCCCATCTCCTTTAGGTTAAGATACAATCTCCTTTGATTTAAGATACAATATATACGTCTATTATTTTTTCCCTCTTAACCCAAAACCTCAATGTCTCTCCTAAAATATTAATTGGTTGATCATCTTTGTATCACAAGGTCCAGTATAGAGGTGGCGCTGTCGAGTAGCATTTTGGAGGGAAACGCAAGGCACCACATAAGGTACCCTATGCTATCACTTTGCCAATCGTTTGATTGTTATCGTGTTAAATAAACAATCATTGTGTAGTCGTGTAGTCGTTTTTATCATATTTCCTTGTAACTTTATTCGGCTCAATCTTGCCTATTACTGAAATAAAACGCGGTGGTTGTTCCTTGCTTATATTTGATATTATTTCACACAAACTGGAAAAAAACACCATCCGAACACATCAAGTTGAGTATTATACCTATGACGCGAGATAAATTGACGCTTATGCCGAATATTGGTTGAAAAATAAGGACCTAAAAACCACTTGCCACATGAACTTTATTAATCTTGTTTTACATCATTTTAGACTTTTCTTGACAAAACAATCTTATAAAAAAATTGGATCAATCAGGACGCTTGATTTTGACACGTGGGCAAAATCGTACGATCTGATTGATTAATAAAAAGTCAAAATTGACTCCAATTTGGTAACTGACAAAATTCATATAGAATGAAAAAACCCACCAAAAACTTTATGTGCCAAAAATGTGATAAAAAACACTGCTAAAAAGCGAGGCCGATTTTTTAAAACTTCAAAGGTGAAAAGTAGCATGTGATCTAACTTCCAATACATATCGATCCTTAACACAACGAGAAAAAAAAATCAAAATATTTCACCCACCTGGATACCTCCCCCTAGCACCACCACCCGACCATGATATGATCTTCCAAGACTCAGAAAATGAATCGAAGATGAGTTTTTTAACTAATAGGAGCTCAAGAACAAAGAATAGATACTCGAACTAGAAAGAAGGGATTTGTTATTGACAGATGAGTTTGTTACAAGGGATTTGATACAAGAAGAATGATTACGAAATAGCAAAATGTAAATGATAGAATGTTAATATATTTATACAGTGAACTAACAAGAATTGAAATGTAATATTTGGCGGGAAAAGTAGTTGTTAGCCTCAAAATATTGAGTCGAACAATGGAAGTTCGTTCATAATTATATTAGGTCTCGGTCACTAAATTAATATACGTTGTATTAGGCTAGACGGGTAAACGGGCTCTTATTTGTAATCTAATCGGTCACGTGTATCGGGCGAAAGCCCAAGTAAAACCGAGCCCGGCCCGTAGAATTACTAAAGGCATGCAAGCCTATAAATACACCTCACCAAGGAAGGTGAGGTGGTTGGTTCATTTGTAACATTTCAAGTTAATCATCCAATTCCAATTTTCTCTCTAACTTTCTCTCTCTAGATTCTCTCTCTACATTCTTCCTAATTTTCTTGTTAATCTTATTGAAGTGAAGTGATTGAGGGTCACCGACAGTAGTAAATATTTTGTTTCTTCAATTATTGACTTTCTTTGACTTTGACTTTCGTTGACCAATATAGGCTCATATAAAATACTTCCTCCTTCAGAGATTGCTTGTCCACAAGCAATCCTTATGCATCCAAATCAAAGTCAGGAACCTAATGGCTATGTCTTCATATAGCTCCCAAGTAACATTCTGGTGACCCGTTGACCCATTGCACTAGAACATAAACAGTAGTTGCATTACCCCTTTTAGCCATTCTTTTATCCAAAACAACAAAAGGTGCCATATCAATCAAGCCATTACAATCACATTGTGGTAACATAGCAGGGAATTGTGGACCGTCTCCTTTAAATTTATTGAATTGGGAGTTGGGACACATGAAAAATTGGATGTATTTGAGAACTTGCAAATCCAGTTTGTATGCAACTTGACCAATTCTTGCAAGTATCTTAAAGGGTCCATAGTACTTAGGAGCCAATTCTTGCAAGTACTTTTGTTTCCTTTGAATTTTAAAATAACAATCTGCCAAATATGCTTAAAAAAATTATTCAAGAAGCAATTCGGAAGTTCGTTCTAGGCGACTCTTTAACCATTTTACTTGTTTTCTCATTAGCTAATTTTGTTACAATATTATTGTTTGTATGATATTCATTTCTTGATTTGCTTAATGACTTGAGTACTGTTTTCAAAATTTATATCAAACATATGTACAACATAGTTTCTATACAGGGCACATTATATATATATTTGAAATGAGTAAAGGTTGTAAAGTGCAAAAATCATCCCTGTGGTTTCTCAAAAAACTGTCTCACGTTCTTCGTTAAAAATTTGCCTAAAACGCATCCCTCCGTCAATGTTTTGAGGCACAATACATCCTTTGGACTAACGGTGCAAATATTTTTCCGTTAAATACTAACGAAGGTTTAAAAGGAGGGTATAGTTGTCTTTGTGCTGCCACATGGATGTATGATGAACCTTTACTTTAAAATTTTTATTTATTTTAGTTTTTCTTTGTTTTTAAATTTTTTTAAAAATATTTTTTACATTATTATTCGTCAAAAAATTTTAAAAAATTTTACAAAATTTTAGAAAAAAATTTTACAAAATTTTAGAAAAAAATTTCGACCGTTTTAAAATCTTAATTTTTACATACTTTTTAAATTTTTTTAAAAAAATTTAACTTATTATTTGTGAAAAAATTTAAATTTTCTTTCAAAAACTTAAAAAAAATGTTTTTTTACATTATTATTCGTACCTTTTACTTTTTTTAAAAAAAATTAAAATTTTCTTTTTTAACTTTTGAAAAAAAAATTATTTATTTTCATAAGAAAACGTAGAAATGTATAAAACTAAGAGTAAAAAAATTTAAAAATTAATTTAATTTTTTATATATTTAAAAAAAATCAAAGAAAAAATAATTTTTTTAAATATTCTTTTTAAAATTTAAAAAGTATGAAAAAAATTAATTTTTTTTAAATTTAAATTTTTTTTCACGAATAATAACGTAAATTTTTTAAAATTTTAAAAGTATGAAAAAATTAAGATTTTAACACGGGCGAAAAAAATTTTCTAAAATTTTGTAAAAAATTTAATTTTTTTGACGAATAATAATATAAAAAAATATTTAAAAAAAATAAAAAATAAAGAAAACTAAAAAAAAAATAAAGTAAAGGTTCACCCTACATCACTGTGGCAGCAAAAAGACAACTATACCTTCCTTTTAGACCTTCGTTGGTATTTAACGGAAAAAAAAATTGCACCGTTAGTCCAAGGGATGTATCGTGCCTCAAAACATTGACGGAGGGATGTGTTTTGAGCAAATTTTTAACAAGGGACGTGAGACAATTTTTTGAAAAACCACAGGGATGATTTTTGCACTTTACTCTTTTGAAATTAATGAGTTGAGTATTATTTTTTGGATTTGATTCGTATATGCATTCTTGCTACAGGGCACATTGCACTATTTGTTGGAATTTAATAACATTTTAATAGGTGTTTGGGTATGGTTTTTTTTAACGGCGAATTTATTAAAAACTAACAAGATGCTAGAAAAAAATTATAAGTAAAGTGTACAAGAATTTTTCATCAAAGTAACCAAATTTAGTTTAAAATTACAACGATTAAAATACCAATTAAAAAATTTGAACCAAGTCATGAAAAAAAGCTCCTTACGCAGATTCGTAGCACCAAAAAGCAACCAATTCCTGACGCGCCAAATTAACCACCACTGCACATAACAAACACATTCCAATATCTCTTTCAGCTGCTTAGAAATCCGAGAGGAATTAAGCCATAGAAGCCAATCATCATAAGAGGCTAAATCAATGTCCCCGAGCTCCCACCAATGCATAAGTATCCTCCATAAATGACGAGCCATTGGACATGAAAAGAAGATATGGGAACCAGATTCGATAGAGGCATGACAAAGAGGGCAAACAATAGTCGAAATATCAATACCTTTAAGGGAAAGATTCAACCGAGTAGGCAGCTTATCCAAACGAACTCTCCAAGCAAACACATTAATCTTAATGGGCATGACTTTAACCCACCTTGTGGCGACTTCCTCCTTTGGAAGTTTCGAATCATCAATAAGCTGACGAACAGATTTAACAGAACACTCACTTGTAGCTTCTAACGATCAGACCCAACGGTCGAGGATATTTATCAATATTAGACTATCCATGCAGGATAAAAGAAAACCGAGTTGTTCATCCTCAGCACCACCTCTAGGAGGTCGACGAAAGTATTAACCATGGAAGCATGATTAAATTTTTCGACAACTGTTATATGTTTGTAGTTATCCAAAGTATAAAGTCTCGGGAATTTATGCTTTAATGCCAAATCATCTAACCAAAGATCCTTCCAAAATAAGGTGTTTAACCCGTTACCCACCTTTTTGCGAATTAAATCTAAAAGATTAATGCATTTTGTGCGAAGAACAGTAACCCTCTACGAATAATGTCTAACAATGAGAAAGAGCGTTTTTAGACAAAGAACTTGGGGAATTAAGAGCACCGTCTGCACCATAAATAGCTTTTATGAATCTCGTCCATAGACAAGAACCATGAGAAAAAAAATACCAAACCCATTTAAAGAGAAAAGCTCGATTAAGAGCATAGAAACTAGAAACTCCGAGACCACCGTATTTCTTGGAAGCTAAGACCTTGTTTCAACTAATCTAAGCCATTTAACTTTTCGATCCGTCCACTCCATTAAAAAAAGTTTCTTCTAATTGATTCCAAGAGCTTTAACACTCCCGAAGGAACTTTAATAATAGACATATGGTATAAAAGAATGGATGTTAGAACCGATGATTTAATTAAAGTAAGTCGACCACATATTGAAAGGGTTTTAAGCTTCCATTTGGATAAGCGAGAGGACACTTTAGCAACCACGGAATCCAGATTTTATTCTTTAGACATCACACCTCCAACCTTAACTCCAAGATGAACAAAAGGAGTGGTAAAAATTGAACAACCCATAGTTGTGGTTGCTGCGTTGACTTCTTCTGGACGAGTGCCAATTCCTATAAGTTTACTTTTATGAAAGTTTATTTTCAAACCCGAAGCCAAGTGGAAACACTTCAAGACGTTAACAATGGTGCACATATTCAAGGAGTCTCATTTACCAATGAAGATAGCATCATCCGCAAAGAAAAGGTGAGAAAGTGTCAACGAGCTATCAATAGGAATACCCAAGAACAAACCTGCATTTGTAACTTTAGAAAAATACAAATGAAAACTTTCCATTATCAAGATAAATAGAAAGGGAGATAAAGGATCTCCTTGTTTCAAACCCTTGTGAAATTGGAATTCTGATGTAGGGCTTCCATTGACGAGAACCGATCCCATGGCGGAGTTGAGACAAACAAATATCCAACCACACCACTTATCACCAAAACCAAACATCTTTAAAATATCTTGTAAGTAATCCCACCGTATAGATTCGAATGCCTTTTCGAACTCGACTTTAAAGAACATAGCTTTAAACTTCTTATGCTTGCACCACGAAAGAAGTTCATTAAGAATAAATGGATCATCAAGAATTTGGCGGTTGGAAACAAAAGCTTATTGGACGTCACTAATAAGACCCGAGATGACAAAGCTAAGTCTATTAGCTTAAATCTTGGCAATAATTCTAAAAAGGCTTCCAATCAAACTTATTGGACGATAATATTTGACGACTTTTGCATCATGAATTTTAGGGATTAAAGCAATGAAAGAAGAATTACATCCAGGGGGAAAAGTATGTGGAAACTAGACGGGGGGTTGAATAGTTTACAGGTTCGTTTTACGTTTTAAAAGTTTTCTTTCAAAAAAGTTAAGATCCGAGTTATATATTTAACCAATCCACAATATGAACAAGCAATAACTATCTAAACTAAAACTAGATAACAACAATAATAGTAAAGAAATAAGGAAAGGAGCAAACCAACCAAGGACACCAAAGATTTTATTAGTGGTTCGGCTATCGAAGACTCTTTGCCCTACTCCACTCCACCGAGTATTCCGACTCGGAATCTTTCACTATGTCAACAAGCTCCTTTTAGGCGGGTGAAAACCGTTTTCATGTCGCTTACGTCTATTTTCGACACTAAGCAGAGTCGAGTCCTAATCTTTAGCTAGAATAATCTACCAACTTCACAATCAATACACAATCTCTAGATCTACACTATAGGATTTAACACTATCCCGAATCACCACAAGATACACAAGATAATTACAATAGAGGTTTGTTACTTTGAGAAAAGAGGCAGAGATCACTAATCACACTTCGTGACTTAGCGAATTACGACGTGTTCTTCTCTTGCACTTGAAAGAGAGGGAGAGATGAGAAGAGAGATTAGATCACATTGAAACAACGAGCAAGAGATGTTAGTGATCAAGATATTTAGTGAGGAAAAGAAGGTTTTTTTTTTTTAGAGAGAGAAAGAAGTGTGAGAAAATTCGTGCAAAGATGTCTGATTTTCAACAAGGGGTGGACCAGTATTTATAGACAAAAAAAGCCAACGGTAATTGGCGGCGGTCCCGGCGGTCCCATATATATAAGGGGCCGCCAGTAGACTCCGCTCCCTTTTTGTCTTTTTGTGAGGAATGTTGTATCTGGCATAGAAGCTTCCGTTTTGGGAGGAAAATTTAAATTTCAAATTTTAAGTTTTTAATAAAACTTTTCTTTTAATTAGAATATATTTTGTAAATTAATTTGTGAAAATATTTGTAAAAATGTAATGGATGAGAAAAAAAATATTTTCTTGATCACTAATCATGCTTAATGATTTTGTTTGTCCATTCCTTAAGTGATCACTAATCTTAGAAATGGATTTTAAATTAATAATTTGCAGACGTTTAATTTTAGTGTAAAACGTTTTTACATTTTGTTATTTCAAAACGTTGAGAGGTCAAAATAATTTATAAATAACGTTTTAGACTTTATTTGTATTAACAATCTGTCCTTTTTTGATGATGACAAATATAAACTCATTTTAAATTTAATTAAAGATGTTAAATTATTTAAATGAGTTTTGTTCCATTTCTCCCCCTTTTTGTCGAATTCAAAAAGGATGATCGTCGAGTTGTTGTAGGAAGAAAGAAATCGACGATATCAAGACTCTCCCTTGATGTATGCTCCCCCTTGTTCAGGGCACCAAGGGATCGATCTTACAAAAATTGTTTTGCTATAAAACAAAGTTAGAAATACAAGTGCAAGACAAATATCTTTTAAAGCAACACATTATACTTAAGTCACCCAAAAGAGAGTTTCATTCAACCATCAAGAAACTCATACAATAGCAAAAGCTACTAATACATTCATACAACAAAAAGTAAAGCTAGAGCTAATACAAGATAACTAATCCATAACATACTACATGTTTCATGAGATAAAGAGAGATAATACTATATAAGTCCTAAATGATTCATGATTGATAGATAATGACTTTTTGAGCAAAAAGGTTTGGGGTGACACGTTTATGAAAACATTTGAAGACATTTGAAGGTGGAGGTGGAAAGTGTGAGGTAATTGCAGTAGTGAGAAGATACTCAAGATGAGCAAACATGATGTTCATCTCATCTCTTAAGGTTAAGAAAAGAGTTAGGTTATGAAAGCAACATATGCAATTTGACCTATGGTAGTCATGGTAACTGTAGTAAAGAGGGTGACCCATGATAGGTGGTTGAGGTTGTGGTGGAGATGGTGGTGGCGAAGTGTCATAAATGTGATCAAGAGGAGTGATTGATGCAAAGAGTGAATCGTGATCTCACAAAACTTTAAAAAAAAACAAGGAAGATGACTTTGAAGGGTAAGGATTTAGAGGTCTAGGTGGAACATCCAAAATTTGTCAAGCAAAGATTCAAATGTGAGGAAAATGTTGTTCATTGGGAAGATGGTGGTGAGATTTGAAGTTTTGATTGAAAAGAAGAAGATGTGTTCTCTTGGCTTGATGAGGTTTGATTAGTGGATGTGGTTTTTGATGGTGCATTTGGAGGAGTTGGAGATGAAAAAGTTGTTGTAGGAGAAGGTGTGGTGGTGACATCTTCATCACTAGAGATGTTGACAAATAGTTATCTAGGAGGGATTATGGTTAGTTTGATTTTCTTGGAAGGGTTAGAGGAAGAAACTTTGGTGGAGTTCATGTTAGAATTGTGTGGAGAAGATGAAGATGGTAGGAAGAATGAGAAAGATGGCTTATTTAATTTGAAAGCAAATGATCAAAGTAGAAAAGCATGAGAATTAAGGAAAGAAATTCCAAAATATGTTTAGCAAAATGCAGGAAGTGTAGCTGGGTCTAAGAGAGAATAGTCAACTGCACAGAAAATCAGGTAGTCACAGTAAAATTTCTGTGACTTCTGATGGCGGTCCCATAATTATATGGCGGTCCCAGATATATTAGGGGGCCGCCCCTTATTTATGGGGGACTTTTCTAAAGACAGGAAATTTTTCTAGTTTTCCTGATTTCCTATAAGTCTTATAAAATGTTTTCTAGATTACCCCTTTTTCAATCAATCCTATTTCATCATGAATCATCTAATACTTAATGATCAAACGTGCAAAATCAAGTAACCTAAGTTCTATTCAAGTAAGCATGTGTAGGCAAATTGACTAGTTTATAAACATGCATAATATCATTAAAAGTAACCAAGGTGTATCAAGGTTCATGCAAGCATGGGTTTAGGATGATAAAATTGAACGATCATCCAAGGCAAGTAATGTTGCCCGTACTAAGTTGCTAGTAAATAGCATAAGTTTAAGTACCTAAGCATAATAGATTAGTATATAATATAGATAATAATGTCATAAAGTAATTTCCCTCATAGCTCACTTCTTCATGTTTCTCCACAATCTTTTTAGACTTTTTTGGATTGACCTTACTCCACCACGCTGTTCATATCGTAATTGTACTTGACGGTTGATGATTTTGGTTTGGCGGGTGTAAAATGGTTCCAAGTGATGGTCATCGTTAGGTGGGTTTTGAAAAACTTGAGGAACTTGATTGGTTAACGAATTGACATAACGAATGGGGGAAGGAGTACTTGCACGGGAGGTCCCTTCATCATTTCCATCATCATCATCGTTGAGATGAGATGAGGATGGTTGATTAAAGGTGGAGGAGGAAGTAGATTGATGACCTCTTCTCGTGCCACGATCCTTTCTAGTTTTTCGCTCTAGTTTTGCGGCAAGAGGATTCATGACACGATCGTACAAGACATAAGACTCATTGTACAACTTGGGAAATTCATTAATGATGAATTTAAAACAAAGGGTTAATATGTATACAGATGGTTAGAATTAACCTAGCTTGCTTAGTGACCCACTATATTCGTTTTGCCATGAAATAGGCAAGATTGAATCTTTCGGAGTTTGCAACACAATAAAGCATGTAACAAAGACACGCGGGAACATAATCCCGATTACCCCCTAAACATAAAACATTTTCCCAAATTATTTCTTCTAAAGGTTTGAAAGTTGACACAATTTCACGAGTGAGAATTTGATAATCTTGAACCTCAACTCCTTCCTCATGACGTATGCGAGTGACTTGACCTTCTCGATCTTCTCAAATATACGAGATGATATCATCGGGAGAAGGGAGGTTGGTTTGATATGGGCCTTCCAAAGGGGCACCATATGCCAACTCATAAAGTGACCATTTGTCACTAAAGACACAAGCACCCTCACAAGGTATGTCAAGAATTTGAGCAAAGTCTTCAAGAGAGTAAGAAAATAATTGATTTTGAATTACAAATTAGACAAACATCTTACCTTCATCGGAATAACTTAATTAATATTGACTGTAAAATTCAAGAATGAAACGAGGACACACATGTTTGTTTATTTCAAGGAGACACTCAAACTCGATAAAGTAGAACATAGACCGAACATAGTTTAGATTCATAAAGTTGTCAAAAACCACCCGACCGTCATGAATGTAGCGATTTTCAAGGTTTATTAGTTTTTCTTTTACAGGTGTACGAAATTCATGTGAAATCGTTGGGATGTAGTGTCTTGTATTTTTATAGTCTTCAGATCTTTTGCGAGGCATGATTTCCTAAAAGAAAATGAAGTCACATTTTATTACTTTTTACTTGTAATTGCTTATGCACATTGTTTCTAGTGTGTGACTAATTGTGACAAATGTGGAGTAACGATTAACTCGACCTAAACATAAAATCCTAAGAGTTAATCCAAACGCTCCTTAGTTTGATTTTGCTCATTCAAACAAGTCAAAAAATACATATGAATTATGTATCTTGAAATTTGTTCATGAGATCATTATGCATGTGTTTGAAAACGTTTTTAGGTTGTATTAACAATGCATAACCACAATTTTATTATGTTCCTAACGTGAGTGATTTAAAAATAAAATTGGTGTTTTGGTTCAAAGTAAATTTTTTGAAAAACTCAATAATGTATGCAAATCCTATGTCTACGAGTATCATATTAGTTATACATTGTATCTCTATTAGGTCCTAATGTGATAAAAAATTAGAAGAAAAATAAAGAATCCCAATTTCAATTTTAGTGTTCATCATGAACTAGACTTAAATTAAAAGAAATTGGATAATGACTTACAATTAATGATCTTTAAGATGTTGTGACAGATTTTGTAGTGTTGATTTTATCTTCAATTTATGTTTTAATGGGTGATTTTGAGTTTTTGAGTGGTTTTGGTCGTGTTCGTCACTTGCAGCACGAAGAGAAGGGGGTGGTTTGTTTTTGTGATTTGATTTTTTTTTGGTTAAGTGTAAAATATGGGAGTCTGCTGATGGCGGTCCCATAAAGCCTGGCGGTCCTAAATATATTAGGGGCGCCTATGGTATAGGGGCCACCCTCAGTAAAGGGTTTTGGACTCAGTTTTTGATGAAAATTTTACAAAGAAGAGTGACATTTTAATTTTAATTTTGCAAATTACAAATGCTTAAAGTACTTCAGATGAAGTATTCAAGTTGTCACGACGAATGGTAACACGGAGTAAAAACAAAACTTAGGGGGGAAAATTGAGACAGAAGAAGAGAAGCGAACTAATTATGATTTATGTTTATGGAATGTTTTCCCATCATTCCTAAACCAAAGACGTAGATAGTTAAACGCTTCAACATTTGAAGGGGTTGTTAGTAAGTATCGCTGGCAATATTTGTTGAACGGCCGGACACTTTTTTCATCTGAGATTATGTTTCCCTTTCAGGGACATTATCACAAGAAATTGGTGAAGTTTTCGATGTGTTTTGGATACGAGAAAGTGGCACGGGTTTTTGCTAAGGTCAAATTTCGCGGGGGGGGCTTTGTTATCAACGTGATTGGGAACGTGTCGTCGAGTCGTACGTCGTAGTCGATGAGAGCTTGTTTCATCCATAGTGCTTGTTGACATGCCTTTTCGGCGCTTACGTATTCGGCTTCGGTAGTGGATATAGCAAGAGCGGTTTGTTTCTTCGAGAACCAAGATGTCAAACAACATCCCACGAACGTACAAATACCGCTAGTGCTCTTTCGGTCCACATAATCTCCCGCATGATCAGAGTCGGCATATACTACGGTTTCTATGCCGGTCCCCTTAGGATACCATAATCCTAAGTGCGTAGTGCCTTTAATGTATCAGAAGATATGCTTAACCGCTTCAAGGTGAGAGGTTTTGGGAGCCTCTTGGAAGCGGGCATAAAGGCAGACACTAAACATGATATCGGGCCTACTTGCCGTTAGGTATAATAAACTACCTATCATGCCTCGATACTTGGTACTATCTACCGACTCACACTCTTTATCTTTCGTGAGTTTAGTATCGGAGGACATGGGGGTTTTCATTGGTTTAGAATCTTCTAGACCAAATTTCTTAAGCATTTCTTTAATATACTTAGATTGATTAAAGAAGATACCGTCTTCCATTTGTTTTATTTGTAATCCAAGGAAGAAGTTAAGTTCACCCATCATGCTCATCTCAAACTCGTCATGCATGATTTTGGCAAATTCATCACACATGTCTTGACAAGTCGAACCGAATATAATGTCATCGACATATATTTGAACAATGATGAGATTTGAAATTTTCTTCTTAGTAAAAAGAGTGTTATCTACCATTCCTATTTTATATTCATGTTTAATAAGGAAAGCTTTTAGTCTATCATACCAAGCTTTGGGTGCTTGTTTAGACTATATAAAGCTTTCTTTAGTTTATAAACATGATCCAGATTCTCGAAATCAATGAATCCAAGAGGTTGAGCCACGTATACCTCCTCATTGATAAAACCATTCAGGAATGCACTTTTTACATCCATTTGGAATAGTTTAAAATCTAAGGCACAAACATGGGCTAATAATATCCTAATAGACTCAAGTCTAGCAACTGGAGCATAAGTTTCATCATAATCGATGCCCTTTTGTTGATTATAGCCTTGAGCAACTAACCTAGCCTTATTTCGAGAAATAATACCATTCTTGTCTAACTTATTTCTAAATACCCACTTAGTTCCTTTGATTGTCATATTCCTATGTTGTGGAACTAACTCCCAAACGCCGTTAGCAATTAATTGATTTAATTCTTCTTGCATGGCCACTATCCAACTTTTATCTCCTAATGCTTTATTCACATTCTTAGGTTCTATAGTTGATATAGAACAAAAGAAGTTACTTTGGTTTTGGGCTTGTGACCTAAGGGTTCTTTGGTTAAGGTTTCCAATAACATTTTCTAATGGATAGTTCCTAGATTTCTTAATATTGACAATTTTGTCAATCTCTAAAGTTTCATACACAATGTCACTTTTTAGGTTTTTCTTTTCGGTGACCTTAATTGCTTCTTCTTCATCTAAGTCATCATCCACCAAGGGTGATGTCTTAGAGGGTGGAGGAGTTTCATCGAATGTCACGTTAAGGGATTCTTTGACTTTCCTGGTATGTTTGTTTAGGATGATGTAGGCTTTACTATTTTGAGAGTAACCTAAAAAGACACCTTCGTATGACTTTGGGTCAAACTTAGTAAGGTAGTCTTTGGTGTTCAAAATGAAGCACTTTCTTCCAAACACTCTAAAATAATCTAACGTAGGTTTCCTACTTCTTAAGAGTTCGTAAGGTGTTTTTCCTAGAATGGCTCTAATGAGAATTCGGTTGAGAATGTATGTTGAAGTATCTACGGCGTTACACCAAAACTTTTGTGGTAACGATTGCTCATTCAACATAGTCCTACTCATTTCTTGAAGTGTCCTATTTTTTCTTTCGACCACGCCATTTGATTGAGGAGTACGTGGAGGCGAGAAGTTATATGTAATACCATTGGCATTACAAAACTCTCTAAATTGCACCTCATTATCAAATTCTCTAATGTGGTCGGTTCTTATTGACACTATTGAACAACCTAATTAGTTTTGGATTTTCCTACTAAATATTTTGAATTGATCGAAAGCTTCGGTTTTATCCTTAAGGAATATAGTCCAGGTATACCTAGAGTAGTCATCTACTATGACTAGGGCGTAGCGGTTTCCTCCGTAACTCCGTACGACGGATGGACCAAAGAGATCCATATGGAGAAGTTCTAAGCATCTAGTCGTTGAGACTATATTCTTAGCTTTGTGACTAGCGTGAGCTTGTTTTCCCATTTTGCAAGCATCATAAAAATATTGATCAAACTTAAGCATAGGTAGGTTTCTAACTAATTCCTTAGAAGCCAACGATTGAATGACACGCATGTTTGTGTGACCTAATCTCATATGCCACAATGTAGAATTTTCATCAATCGTTGCTAGACAAATTTAATCCTTATGGCTTATTTCCTAATTTCATCACATATAAGCGTTTCTTCCTAATACCTTTACCTATGCCTTTACTGTCCTTAGTTATTTCACTATCATGTTCAGAGAAAGTTACTCTACACTTATTATTACATATTTGTCCTATACTTAGCAAGTTAAATCCTAAGTTATCAACATGTTCTACATTATCTATTTTAAGAGAGTCATTAGAAATCGTACCTTTGCCAATGATGTTACCGCGAAGATTACTACCAAAAATAATGTTACCTCCATTGTGTGCCTTGTAAGTAGAGAAGAGCTTTCGGTTACCTGTCATATGTTTAGAGCATCCACTATCCTTGATCCATTCGTCGGGTTCCAAGTCGACTCCAAGGCATATATATTTATATAGTACAATGACTCAAATATTTGGTCCCCAATATCTCATGGGTCCAAAGTTGTTAGTGTAAAACATCCCTTGCATTTGATGCAATTGGTTGGGATGAGGAAATAGAGAACACGTTTTCCATGGCATGTAACTTTGACGTGGAAAGTTGTTCCAAGTTACAGGAAAGCCATGAGGTCGATTTAGTCGACTAATGTTCCTTTTTGGTTGTGGTGTTTTGGCACGAGGATAATTATTATTGATTCTTCTAGGAGATGGAGTTTTTGATCTAAAATTTGGTTTTGAAAATCCAACTCTCGGTTTTGACAATGGCTTATAGAATTGTTTAACTTCATTGTCACTAGCAATGAGAACTTTGGCTTTGTTTACAATTATGGGTCTAGGACCCAAAATAGATTTTTGAAAAGATGCACTTTTCTCAGATCCAGGCATTGCTGGTGGCGGTCCCCTAATTATTTTGGGGGCCGCTTGGGCACTTTGGGGGCCGCCCATATTTATGGGACCTCCATCAGAGGATACCTTTTTTTGAGCTTTCACAAAATTTATTTCCTTAGTTCCACTAGATGATGCTTCAAATGAATTAAATCTTAAACCTAGTTTATCACCGGAGGGTTTTTGATTACTTAACATTTCATTTAAGCAATGTGTACTCTTTTCAAATTTATTTAATCTAGTGGATTCTTCTTTGAGTTTATCATTCTCAATTTTAAGCGTATGACACTTTGCACAATCGAGATCAACTCCCTTGTTTTTCTCGAGTGTAGATAATTTATCTTTTAATTCTCTAAGCTCGTTTTCTAGACTATTTCTAGTAGCTTTTAACCTTTTGTTCTTAGTGATTATCTTTAGACTCATTTTGCATAACTTATCATATTCGTTGTCTAAAGCTAAATCATCAATTGATGAGTTTTCATCACTAAAGTAAGATGATTCGAAACATACCTCACTTGATGCATGAGCTACAAGACACGTTTCATCTTTGATCTTCACATCATCTTCTTCACCGCTATCGCTCCAAGAGGCTCTGACAAAAGCTCTTTGGTTCTTATCTTTTGGTGGTTTTGGACATTCTCCAATAAGATGATTCGAGTCGCCGCATCTAAAGCATTTTCTATCACTTTTACCGTTCTTGTCATCACGGCTTCTTTGGAACGTCTTTTTGTCGTTCTGAGGTTTTCTCACAAATCTACCTTTTCTTTTAAAGAACTTCTTGAAGTCTCTTACTGCCATGGCGTATTCTTCGTCTTCGCTACCGAAAGTCGAACACTCTTCATCACTAGATTCTTTCTTAGCCTTTAAAGCAATAGATTTCCTTTCAACTTTTGCTTTGACTATTTTGGAATCTTTCTTGATGATCATTTCATAAACTTTGAGGTTCCCGATAAGTTCATCAAGAGATAGTGACATTATATAACACCCTGTGTTTTAGGGTCATTTACGACGTCAATAAATTCACTATGTATTTTTAGTATTGTGCGTGTTTGCTTTTAAATCGTAATCGTTAAGTTAAATCGCGTAAGCTAAAATTTATCGTTCAATGTAAACGGGCATCAAACAATTAAATGTTTACATCAAGAAAGTGTTAAGTAATTATTTTGAGGATAATTATTAACTTTGTTCATTTTATTTTTATTGGTTGCGTAAAGTGTTTACGTTTCACGATAAAATACGTTTAGGCATACCCGGAACCACCAAAACTTTCTACGCTTCAACATGTAACACCCCCAAAATGGGTCGCAGCGGAATATGATGTTCCGGGGGTATTACTTCATAGATCAATAGCACAAGATATG
>BQNB010071657.1:0-27247 GCA_026074375.1 Tanacetum coccineum
TAGGTTATAGAGAACCAGGTCAAATATTTTTACTTGGACTATAACCATTTTTCAAACATTGCATCATACAAAAGTTTTTTTCATGGGACACATACACTATTGAGTTGCATTAGTTGGTTACGCTATATGTTTTCATGACATATATACATGTTTATATTATACTGCATATATACTATGATGGTCTTATATAATATACTTATATAAGTTTATTTATCTTCCTGCAGTCATGTCTTCTGCATCATCCGCTGTCACCTATACCTCTGTGTACACTGACTCCGAACCAGGGAGAGTCTTTTGGGGAGCCGATGAGGAGATATCCGATGGAGGTGTACCACGAGTCATCGTATACGAATACGATGGACTTCCCATGCAGCCAGTAGACCCACCATCCCCTGACTATGTGCCTGGACCTGAGCACCCACCATCCCCTGACTATATGCCCGTTCCCGAGCACCCACCATTACCCATTGAGATACCATATGTTCCCGAGCCTGAGTACCCTGAGTACTTAGTACCTTCGGAGGATGAGGCACCCATGGAGGACCAGCCTCTACCCACTGATGCTTCACCCGTAGCCCTATCACCAGGCTATGTACCTGATTCTAATCCAGAGGAGGATCCGAAGGAGGACTCTGAGGAGGAGCATGCTGATTACCCTACTGACGGAGGGGATGGAGATGATGAGCCCTCCGGTGATGGCACTGATGATGATGATGCTGATGATGATGATGAGGAGCCTTTCAAGGATGAGGAGGATGACGAGGAGGAGGAGGAGCACCTAGCTCCGGCCGACTCTTCTGCTATACCTATTGTTGACCCTGTTCCCTCGGTCGGGGATACAGAGGAGTTTGAGACTGACGAGTCTGCACCCACACCTAGACCACCTCAGATCAGGATCCCCTTTGCCCAGACACGTCTCTGTAGGGCACGGAAGAGTGTCAGACCTGAGCCACCGATGTCGGCATCCATGGAGGCACGCATTGCTAAGCATGCTGCCGTACCTACACCACCACTACCTGTTGCATCTTCACCATTACCCTTGCCATCACCACTCAATACTAGCCCTACTAATGCAGGGGCACCATTAGGCTATAGGGCAGCCGGGATTCGGATGAGAGCTGCAGTTGCATCACCACCCTCATTACTTCTACCTATTTCCCCCAGGACTGATGTTCTCGAGGCTGAGATGCTGCCTTGGAAGAGAGCTTGTCTTACTACTCCCGCTCCCGGATACGAGATCGGGGAGAGTTCAGCGGCCGGTGCCGCGAGACAGCCAGGGCCTACCGCAGCGATTGACACTTGGGATGAGATTGTTGAGGCCATGATGAAGATAACACCGACCACCTTGGAGGGGGTCGACCAGAGAGTGACAGAGCTTGATACTACTGTTAGGCAGAGGACTGAGGAGTTTGAGGTACGATTTGAGGAGGCACATGATGACCGGGCTTACTTGGGAGCCATAGTCAACTCACTATACAGAGATAGACCATACCACCGCCACACAACTTTAGCTTTAGATAGAGAGGCTGTATATGCTCGTATAGCATGGACTAGTTCAGAGGAGAGGAGTGCAGCCATAGAGGCACATGTTAGGACACTGGAGGCACAGGTTGCCACGTTGATTACTCAGACCACATCACTTCAAACCTCGTTGACTTCCAGCGCTTGGACGTATAGCACAAGCTAAGTCTAGAGACCCAGTAGCACCCACGATGGACCAGCTGAGGCTGGCAGCAGCAGTTAGTCATGCATCATTTGTAGCTATCCTCTATAGCCTATTAAGTTTTATGGGTTACTCCCAGCTAATAGGCAGTAGACTTAATTTGGTTTTAATCTTTTTAGCTATCATTGTAGGGCGTGTTAAGATATTAAGGGTGATCGTCAGCTAACACCGCCTTAGTCCATATTTTCAGTTTTTTGTTTATCCCATTGTACTTAAAACATTTGTAATCAGGACCATCATGTATGATTATCAGATGTTGTTGTGTATGGATGTTGATTATAATTTCATGTGTTGATTTCACTTTCAGTTGTAATAATGTCGCTGCGGATGGTGATCTTTTTATTTATTATGCATATGTCACGTTACTTTATGATTGTGTGAAAATCTGAACCGTGATTATAATTCCTTGTGATTTTGAAGAAAATGCCACCAATAATAAAACCACCAGGACAACACCCGCCACCACAACCACTCCTACCATAACTGTCACTAATGCTCAACTCCAAGCTTTAATTGATCAAGGCGTTGCTGCTGCTTTGGCAGAACGTGATGCAAAGCAGAAAGCAGGAGGCGATAACACCATGGTTAAAGGAACCGCCAAAGAAGACAAGTGCCTACTCAACGAGAAATGCACTTACACTGACTTGTTTGAAGTGCCAGCCTATAAATTACAAAGTCACTGAAGGAGTCGTTGGCCTTGACCAATGGGCCGAAAAAGATGGAATCTGTTTTCCCCTTATCAGCAACTGTGCTATACAAGTCAGGTAAAGAGTATCATCTTGTACCCTTCAATGAAGTGCCTTGACGTGGTGGAACTCGTAACGTAAGGCTTTTCGAACAAGAAGATTCATATAACAATAGCCATGGACGCCTTGAAAAGGATATAACCGAATAAATCTTGGCCCCAGGGGCCGAGATTAAAAAGCTAGAATAATGATATTGGAACTAAAGTGAAGGTACTTGATTTAATGACTATAATCAAACGATTCCAAAGTTGGCACTCATGTGTGATAGAATGTTCCCGTGATGAATTGCTAAAAGGAAATGAATGTCGTGGTCTTCTCGGCATGATTCATGCAGAGTTATGCATCAAGCCTCAGTCAATGCAAGAGGCTATTGAATTTGCTACTGAAATGATGGACAAAAAGATGCTCACTGCAGCTGAACGCCAAGCAGAAAATAAGAGGAAATTTGAAGATACTTCAAGGAACAACCAAAACCAACAGCAACCATTCAAAAGAAACAATGTGGCACGGGCTTACACTGCTGGGCCTGGAGATAAGAAGCCTTATGGAGGAACCAAACCCTCAGACAAAAAAAAAAAAAAAAAAAACCAAACAAAAAAAAAAAAAAACAAAAGAAGAAAAACCAAAAAAAAAAAGAACAAAAAAAAACAAAAAAAAAAAAAAAAAAAAAAAAAAAAAAAAAAAAAAAAAAAAAAAAAAAAAAAAAAAAAAAAAAAAAAAAAAAAAAAAAACAAAAAACCACAAAAAAAAAAAAAAAAAAACAACAAAAAAAAAAAAAAAAAAAAAAAAAAAAAAAAAAAAAAAAAAAAAAAAAAAAAAAAAAAAAAAAAAAAAAAAAAAAAACAAAACACACCCCAACAAACCCAAAACCCAACCCCCCCCCACCACTCCACCGCCCTACCCCCACCCCCCCCCCCCCCACCCACAACCACCCCCCCCACCCCCCCCCCACCCCCACCCCCCCCCCCCCCCCCCCCCCCCCCACCCCCCCACCCCCCGGCCTACCCCCCCCCCCCCCTCAGACCCTCCCCCCCCCCCACCTTCCCACCCCCCCCCCCCCCCCGCCCCCCCACCACCCCCCCCCCCCCCCACCCCGTCGACCCCCCCCCCCCCCCCCCCCCACATAACCCCATCCCCCCCCCCCCCCCCTCCCCCCCCCCCCCCCCCCCCCCACCCCCGCCTACCCCCCCCCCTCCCCCTCCCCCCCACCCCCCACTACGCAAACCCCCCCCCGCCTCCACCCCCCGCCCGCCCCCCCCCTCCCCCCCCCCATCGCCACTCCCCCCCCCCCCCCCCCCACCCCAACCCCCCTCTCCCCCCCCCTCCCCACCCCCCCCCCCGCCCTCCCCCCCCCCCTAGCGCCCCCCCCCAAACCCCCCCCCCCCCCACCACCCCGCTTCCCCCCCCCCACACCCCCAACCCCCACCCCTCCCCCACTCACCCCCCCCCGTCCCCACCACAATCCCCCCCCGCCACCCCCCCCACACAGACCCAGGATCCCCAACTCCCCCCCTCAGGCCCATACCACCCCCGAGCCCCACCCATCCCCCCGCAATGTCCCGGTCGGCCCCGTGCCTGACACGGTTATGCCCAACTTCTCACAACAACAACAACAACAACAATCACAATCAAACAGAGGACCCAAGGGAACAAAACCACAAGACAAAGGGTTATCACTGCTTTGAGTGTGGAGGTGCCAACGGTCACTACAAGATAGACTGCCCAAAGCTGCAGAAAGGAAATCAAGGGAATCGGGCTGGAAAATGGCAATGCTGTAGGCTAGAGTTTTAGTTGTTGCTCTGCTGAAGTATATTCAAACACGAACCAAAAGTTGTCACGGGTAAGTTCCTCCTTAATAAACCGTTTATGCTTCAATATTATTTTGAACACTTTGCCGATAGAAGTTTATATCTTACTGCATATAGTTCTTTGAATGATATCATCCCAACTACATTAGAACCGGTTTATGATGTTGAATTAGCTGACGGTAGAATAATTGGGGTAATAACACTTATACGGGTTGCACTCTAAACTTCTAAATCATCCATTCAACATCGACTTGATGCCCTAGAGAATGTTAGTTTGGAACGTCATATAGCGTTATGGACTGTTGGCTAAATATCTGCCGTAAATCATTTGTGATGATAAACTTGTTACTAGTTCCCATTGAGACAAGACTTTAACTTTTTCATGGTGCGACGAAAGCCTACACGGTCACGAGTCCCGAGTGAACATCATCTCGTGTACCAAAACACAAAAGTATTTTGCGGAGGGATGTCCTAGTCTTCAAACACAGGTTACAATGAAAAAGGTGGAAGAAATTCGAAGGATAACAACTGTGAATAAAGTACCAATAGTTCAAGACCTTTCCTGAGGTATTTCCCTAGACTTACCGGGTATTCCACCAACCCGCCAAGTGGAATTTCAAATCGATTTGATACCTGGTGCTGCGCCAGTAGCACGCACCTTATCGATTGGCCCCATCCGAGATGAAGGAGTTGTCGGACCAAAATAAAAGAACTTTCCGCAAAGGCTTTATAAGACCCAGTTCCTCACCTTGGGGACTCGGTCTTAGTTTGCAAGATGAAAGAGGGATCTTCCGGATGTGCAATGACTATCGAGAAATGAATACGCTGACGGTAAAGAACCGATATCGCTCCCAGGATTGATGATTTTGTTCCGAACAACTACAAGGTTCAGTATCTACTCAAAGATCGACCTGAGGTCGTTTTTCCCTCAACAAGGGTTCGTGAAGAAAGATATTCAAAAGAACCTGCTTTCAGAACTCGATATGGACATAAGTTTCAAGTTATCTGTTTGGTTTGACTTATGCACTGCTGTAGTTATGGATCTCATGGAATCGGGTGTGCAAACCATACCTGTATAATTCGTAATTTCTTTATTGACGCCATTCTGATATACTCGAAGAACAAGCAAGAGCATGCATAGCACCTCAAGTAATCTTGGAGTGCGTAAAAAGGAACAGTTGTAAGCTAAATTCTCTAATGAGAAGTTTTGGATCCCGAAGTACAGTTCCTTGGTCATGTGATCGACAGTCAGGGTATTCATGTGGATCCTGCCAAGATTGAATCCGTCAAAGATTGGGCATCTCCTAAGTCTGCAACGGAGATTCGTCAATTTTTGGGCCTAGCAGGCTACTATCGAAGATTCATTGAAGGATTCTCAAAGATCGCCAAGCCAATGACCAAGCTCACTCAAAAGAAGATCAAGTTTGAATGGAGTGACAAGGCAGAAGCAGCTTTTCAGTTGATAAAGCAGAAGTTGTGTAGTGCACCAATTCTAGCGTTACCCGAAGGAAATGAAGACTTTATCGCTTACTGTGACGCTTCAATCAAAGGGTTGGGCGCAGTGCTAATGCAAAGAGAAAAAGTGATTGCTTATGCATCACGACACTAAAGATTCATGAGAAAAAATTTACACACTCATGATTTGGAGTTAAGGCGCAGTAGTAATTCGCTCTAAAGATTTGGAGGGCATTATCTGTACGGGACAAGGTTACAGTGTTCACTGACCCGTCACAAAAGTATTACAACACATCCTCGATCGACGGGAAATTACAACATGAGACATGCGCCGATGGTTGGAATAGCTTATAATTATGATTGTGAAATCCGTTATTCACCCCAGGAAAAGGCAAATGTAGTGCTGATGTTTGAGCATCAAAGGAACGAATAAAGCCATTACGGGTTCGGCCTTAGTTATGACTATCGGTTTGGACCTTCCCAAGCGGATTTTGGAGGCTCAGATTTGAGGCAAGAAAACCAGAAAACCCCCCCCCCCCCCCCCCCCCCCCCCCCCCCCCCCCCCACCCCCCAAGTCCAAAAGACATAGGAGGTATGAATTAATTGAGAAATTCAAAGGACCCAAAAAAAACCCAGGAAGGAGTAATTGGAACCACGTGGCGGATAGGGACAATGTGTCTAAACAAGACAGAAGTTGGTTGCCCTCGCTAGACGGTGACCTAAGGGCTCCTAATGATGCATGAGTCCACCAAGTCGAAATTATTCCTGTTCACGCCCAGGTTCCTAAATGTTACCAAGACATGAAGCAACTATATTGGTGGCCTAACATGAAAGCTGACATTGCCACCTAATTTTGTCAAGTGTTTTTGACGTGACTAAAGTTCAAGGCCGAACACCAAAAACCAATCCTGGCATACTGGTACAACCCGATTCCTACAATGGCAATGGGAAAATATCACAATGGGCTTGTCACCAAACTCCCAAGAGTGCAAAGTGGAAACGACACCCCATATGGGTAATTGTAGACCGACTCCACTAAGTCTCAACACTTTTTTACCGATAAGGGAAACGACCCTAGGGAGAAACAGCAAGACTGTACTTGAAAGAAGTGGTCACAAGACATGGGATACCAGTCTCGATCATTTGTGATCGTGACCCCCTGGTTTACGTCAAACTTCTGTAGGTCAATTCAGAAAGCTATGGGTACGCACGCTGGGATGTGAGTACGGCAATACCATCCAAGACTGATGGACAAAGTGAAAGACCATTCAAACTCTTGAAGATATTTTAACGCGCATTATGCTGATAGACTTTGGAATGAGTTGAAGGACCTTACCCAGATCGAATTCTCGTACAACAATAGTTACCAAGGCCTAGTAAAAAGCTCCCCCATTTGAGGCGTTTATGGCCGAAAGTGTCCGATCGCACTGTGGTTGGGCCGAAGTCGAGATTGCTTATGGCTCGACAGGACCTAGAACTTGTTCATGAAACAACCGAAAAGATTGTCCAAATTAAGTAGAGAATGCAAGCTGCTCGTGATCGCCAAAAGAGTTTATACCCGATGTGAGGCTAAGCCACTAGAATTTCAAAATTGGTGATCGAGTTATGTTAAAGGTATCTCACCTTGGAAAGGGGTCGTAACTTTTGGCAAAACGGGGAAAGTTGAACACCGAGTTTATATCGGAACCTTTCAAGGTATTAGCCCAAAGTGGAAACCGTATGCTTATAGACTCGAACTACCTCAACATTAAACAGGTTCATAGCACGTTTCATGTATCCATTTCTAAAGAAGTGTTTATCTGACTAGCCGTTCTGTTCCGTTAGATGAAATACACATTGATGATAAACTCCACTTTGTTGAAGAACCAGTGGAAATCTTGGAGCATGAGATCAAGAACTTAAGGCGAAGTCGTATTTCCATCATCAAAGTTCGATGGAACTCCAAGAGAGGTCCTGAGTTCACGTGGGAACGCGAAGATCAGTTCCGAGAAAAGTATCCGCACCTCTTCACAAAAACCGCACCCTCGAAGAATGTTGCATCTTGAGCCTTGGGACAAAGGCCTCCTAACGGTGTAACTGAACATTTCTTCATCTTTAGCGTTATTTACAACTTTAATAAATTCCATTATTTATTTTTAGAGTTTTACGCGATCGCTTTTAATTATTATCTTATAGTTAAATCGCGTAAACTAAAAATCAACGTTCAATGTAAACGGACATCAAACAAATTAAAGTTTACATCAAGAAAGTTTTATATGATATAGGAGTATAAATTATATCTTTTCATAATTTTATTGTGTGGTACGAAAATCGCTTACGTTTACTGCAATAAATAACATTCGATCGTACCCGGTAAGCACCTTTACCCATCTACACTCAAAACAATACCCTATATATACCTATATACTTCAAATATTAATATTTTTCTCACTTATAACCTTATAAAACCGACATAGTCCTTTTACAACAAGAAATAAAAATAACACTTTTCAAAATTTCTTTTTACAACTTGTAAACTTACACTTTTGTACCTTGGACCCAACTCCTCTAAAGAATTGGCTTGTCAAACTTGTAACCTCCCCCCACCCCTTTGACAGTTGGCCTCCTCCTTGTAGAGGAGGAGGAGCTCTTACAATTTTGGTCCTAAACCATTTCAACTCCATAGTTTCACTTTAAGGTGTTCAGTGTTCTAAGATACTATATAAAGAGAAGCCCTAGTTCCACCATTATACTCTTACATTTCTACATAGCAAAATCAAAGCAAAAAATCCCTTCCCCCTCCTCTAAAAACCCACGGACACATATAACAATTAGGTTTCAGTTAATTTTGCAATTCAAAGCAATCTAAGTGTTCAAAGTTTTCATTCAAGTTACCTACGACTACTCAAGGTGTGTTGCAAGCTTGGATTCGAGTTTTAAACAAGATTAATCAAGAAAACATATTTAGGGTTTTCATGATTAGGGTTTTGATTTTGAAGGCTTATTTGGGGTTTACATCTTGTGTTCATCATCCCACTCATCTTCTATAAGGTTCTATTAAAGTATTAAGTGTTCATTGATTATTCATTTCCTATTGAAGACATACTTTGTTTGCATAAGTTGAATCACCACCAAGATTTCATTTTTAAGTTATATAAAGGGTTTGATGATTTCATAATTGGAGCAAATGACATGGAAAATTAGAGACACATCATGTAAGATATACGGTATAATACTTAGTAAAATAATGGTGCAAGGTTCTTAAATAAAATGATTATAAACTAACTTGTTTAATTAAAAACCCTAATTTTATTTTTATAGCTACTGTTGGATTCGAACTATAAACCATGTATTTTATATTTTATAAAAATAGTGCTCTTTACAAGGATCGTGAGCATGTAAGGAACTCGAAAAACGGAATTATAACGAACAAGTTACGGATTTTCTAAGTTATAAAATATTTAACTTACAAAAACAATTTTAATAACTGTGATGAACAGTAAAAGATACTGTTCATGTTGGAGGTAAAAATCTCCATAAATGTAATATTTTGATAAAATACCTTAAACGAACCCACGGACATAACAGAACTCGTAAAACGGAATATTAACGACAAAGTACGATTTTACCAAGTATATTTAAAAAATTCTATAAAAACAGTTTTAAATAAACTGTGATGAACAGATAAATGTTACTGTTTATCAGAGTTTAAACCTTATAAATATGATGTTTGATAAATTATTTTAATCACGGAGACTGGACATAAGACACTATAAAGCGTAATCGAAACGATAAAGAAATGAGGTATTAAACTCGCTTGCATTACTATTTATTTTTATACAATCTTTTATGAAACAATTAAATTAATAATGAAAATCATTATAAAGCAACATTTTACAAATGATACAATAGTAAAAATAAAAAAAAAACTAAAAATAATATTTTCTACGAGTACAAATATATATAATACTTTAATTTAACAAAGTATCGAGTTAAGTATTGTTTTTAACTTTTAAAGAAGTAATAAAAACTTATTAGGTGGTGGTGTAACATAACGACATGTGATGTTTTAATTATAATGAAATACATTATACCAAACGACCTATAATTAATAAGGTTTTGCATTCAAATTGCCTAGGCGATCACTCATTTGAATTAAGATAATCAATCATTCACATACTGGTGAGGTTCAAGCCCTCCTTTTATACCATTATATTTTTTACAACATTGGGGAGAGAAACATGCATGTTTTACATTTGAGACGCAAGTACTCTTTTAAACATATTTCAGTTGGCCTAAGTATCTAAACCGACAATTGCCCACAATCATGAACTGTCAATTGCTAGTATAGTGAGCGCGAATGTTATGAATAGATCTATTGGGATTGACATCCCCGTTCGGTGATAGCGCTCATTGGTGTTCGACATACTAAATCAACGAACGAATACATGTCGAAACAATTTGGATGTTGCGAGATGAACATCTACATGGGCACATTAGTGCATAAATTGCTACATATATGTCGAGCTTCGTGTCATGAGCTTAGTGCACTCGTAATTACTTTTAAGATATTTGTGATGTGTTACATGTCCCTTAACATTGGAAATCTTTTGGTCCTATATTATACATTTACTAAACCTTGAATCACCATTTTATGTTGACGTTTTAAAGCATGTTTTTCTCTGGTTAATAAGGTACGAGAAACAAGGAAACAATGGTGGTCATCATTTTTGGAGTCATTTACTAGAAAGTATTTTGGATGCATTACAAGTTGGGGAAAATTTGTTATGTCTAAAATCTTTTTACTTTTCATGGATGAACTATTTAAGCTTCGTCTATTGTAACAAACAAGGTTTATTTAAATCCAATATCAAGTTAAACACCATTTAGAGGTCCGTTCTCATATCTTGTAGCTATGATCTAATGAAGTAACACTCGCCACCCATATTTCCGCTGCGACACATTTTGGGGTGTACAGATTGGCATCAAGAAGCCTAGGTTAATAGATAACCAGGGTCCAAATATTTTTTACTTTGACTATAACCATTATTTAAACATTGCATCATACGAAAGTTTTTCATAAGGACTCCTACAACTAGTGATTGAACATTAGTTGGTTAGGTCTATATCTTTCATGATATGTATACGTTAATATTATACTACATATATACTATGATGGTCATATATAATATACTTATTTAAGTTTATTTATCTTCCTGCAGTCATGTCGTCTGCATCATCCGCTGTCACCTATACCTTTGTGTACACTGACTCCGAACTAGGGAGAGTCTTTTGGGGAGCCGATAGGAGATTACCCGATGGAAGGTGTACCACGATCATCGTATACGATATGATAGACTTCCCATGCAGCCATTTTGTAGAACCCCAGTCCACTCCCTGACTATGTGCCTGGACCTGAGCACTCCCATCCGTCCCCTGACTATCTGCACGGTCCGAGCACACCACCATCAACCCATCGAGATACCATTTGTAACCCGAGCCTGAGTACCCCGATACTTTAGTTACCTCGGTAGGATAGGCAACCCACTAGAGGACCACTGCCTCTGCCCTCTGATGCTTCACCCTTGCCCTATCACCAGTCTATGTACCTGATTCTGATCCAGAGGGAGGACTCCGAGGATGAGCATGCTAATTACCCTGCTGACGGAGGGATGGAGATGATGAGCCCCTGATGATGACCCTGATGATGAGTGTATGATGAGGAGACTTTTGAGACAGGATGATGCCGAGAGGATGATGGGTGGGGGGGGGGGGGGGGGGGGGGGGGGGGGGGGGAGGGGGGGGGGGTGGGGGGGGGGAAGGGGGGGGGGGGGGGGAAGGAAGGGGGGAAGGGGGGAGGACAACCTAGCGTCGGCCGAAACTGCTCTGCTATACCTATTGTTGACCCTTTTCCCTCGGCCGAGGATATAGAGGCGTTTGAGACTGATGAGTCTGCACCCACACCTAGACCACCTCAGATTAGGATCCCCTTTGCCCAGACACGTCTCCGTAGGGCACGGAAGACTGTCAGAGCCCATCGGCCAACAACCGAATCAGCATCATGGAGGCCCGCCTTGCTGAGCATGCTGCCGCACCTACACCACCACTACCTGTTGCACCTTCACCAGTACCCCACCCAACGCCCACCTCACAACTACCCTACTGAATCATGGGCACCATTAGGCTAATCTGCAGCCAGAATTACGGATGAGGAGCTGGAGTGTCATCAACCACCCACATTGACTTCCATTCCACCAATCTTTCCCAGGACTGATGTTCCCGAGGCTGAGATGCCCGCCTCGGAAAAAGAGCTTGTCTACTACATCCCGCTCCCGAATACGAGATCGGGAGAGTTTCAGCGCTGGTGCCGCGAGAGACAGCCAGGGCACCCCAGCGATTGAACACTTGGGATGAGAATTGTTGGAGGCCATAATGGAGATAACACCGACCACCTTGGAGGGGGTCGAGCCAGAGATTGACAGACTTGAAACTACTGTAGGCAAGAGGACTAGGAGTATGAGATACGATTTGAGGCGGCACATGATGATCGGGCTTTTACTTGGGAGCCCCTAGTCAAACACACAATACAGAGAATAGACCAACCACGCCGCACAGCTTTGGCTATGGATAGAGAGGCTGATATGCTACGTCATATCATGGACTTAGTTTCTGAGGAGAGGAAGTGCAGCCATAAGGCACATGTTAGGACACTGGAGGCACAGGTTCCAACGTATACTCAACCACATCACTTCAAGACTCGTTGACATCCAGCGCTTGGACGAATTGCGACACTATAGGCTAGAGAACCCAGAGCCTCAGGATGGACCAGCTGAGGCTGGCAGCAGCAGTTAATCATGCACCATTTGTAGCTATCCTGTATAGCTTATTAAGTTTTATGGGTTACTCCCAGCTAATAGGCTATAAGGACTTTCGTTTTATCTTTTTAGCTATCATTGTATGGCGTGTTAAGTATTATGGGTGATCCCCAGCTAACACCGCCTTAGAAGAGTTGTGTTGAAGATGACTTTAAGAGATCACAAGTTATAAAACACCCGACTTCCCATTTTCTAAGATTTTTCTCTTTTTATGATTTTTCTTGATTTTTAACTTCCTAACTACAATTTATTTTTTTGTGTTGACATAATGTATTGTTTTCATTACCTCATTGGTAACTTTTAGGATCATAGAACTATAATGCAAATTTATGTGTCATTATAAGATATTTCGTCTTCCCCGATTTTCTCACTTTTCCCATGCTAGGCTTAATAAACAAGTTCACCGTTAATTTACAAGACATGACACTTACACTACTCATAAATACTATTGTGTAATTTACTTATCCTCCCACAATCCTACTTTTGTTATTCAAGATTTTATTTAAGTTCATATACCGGATGGCTCTTTAAGACTTGTTTCGTTACTTTATTAATCTAAAAATATAAAGCGTAATGGTAGAGAACGCAAATAATTAAACTCCATGCCCTTTCTTAAGTCAAATGTTATCAGAATAAAGTCCAACAAATCGAGTGCAAACCATATTTTGGCTTTTTATTAGGCTACTTAAGCAAGGCACCATTCATGTCATATACCCTAAGCTTCTATAAGACTTTGAAATAGGTCCAATCATATTTGTACAAATATACCCTTAGGCTATTTAAGTACAAAGTAAGTACAAAATATTAATGCTAACAATATCTACCTTAGTCCTTTAGTAGGCTTACAACATCTGCCACGCCTCGACAGATGTAGCAAACATATTTAGACTTTGTATTATATAAGTATAACCGGTGCCTTTTATCTCGAAAAGCCATGCGATAGCGAGTTCGACAAGGGTTTTTTCTTACTGATTATGATCCGGTCCCTACCTTATATGAAAACTCCAAACATCGGCCAGCGCCTCACGACACGATGATAGTAATTGAGAGATTACTTATTTTATTTATTTTATTTTTGGTATTTTTAAAGCCAAATTAGGTTATTCCTGATGTGTACTGTCCTTATCCAAAGGATCTAAAGAAAACTTCTTTTAGTAATTATAAACCAAAAAAAAACCATACAACTTCTTTTAAAATTTATTAAACATTCATATAAAAGCCACAAAAATGAAACAAGCTAATGGGAGAAAAAGCCACAATTAATACTTATGAGCTTGAAAGAAATCCAACTTATTCTACGTTTAATTTCATGACTTATAAATAACACTATCATTTCTTGTTCTTCACAAAAGAGATTTGCAAATGCTTAGCCTATATAAAATCCAACTTAGCATATTTAAAATCTTCTTGAGATATGCACAAGTCTTCTTTTAGCTATTGATTCTAGTCTAGCAATGTTTAAAGTCTGCGTGATACTAGCACAAATATCATCATTTATTGTTTAAGGGAGAGAGCTAGTAACTCTACACCTGTACGATCGGCCGTCAAAAAGTAACTTTTCTCTTCTTACCAACGGAAAACCTACATTTTTGTCTTAACACTTTTTTTTTAAATTTATGGACTAAAAATTTTAAAAATTTGGTTATTTTTGTGGGAAAACGGGTTCGTGAGAACAAAACAATAAGCAAGGCAACATTCAAATCGATAGATTCCTTCCCCAAACTAAAACGATACATTGTCCTAAATGTTTTTAAAAGTAGGGTTTCTCTACGAAAATCTAAGCCGTTTTATTAGTATGCAAGGATAAAAAGTTAATCGATAATGATGAAAGGATATGGATCTCCCCAAACTAATTTCACACAAAAGCTCGAGTTGAACGGGACAAATCAACCGGACACGAGAGGCTTCAAAGAAATTGTTGGGCGAATCCTGCAAAAATCACAATAAACAAGCAACAAACATCGAGAAATCGGAGATAACAAGCCTCTCTCAACACAACACATTAGATTAAGAAAATAAAAAAAGTATGCTTGGGGTGAAAACTCCCACGTAGCGGCTTGTTTTTTATCGTCATCCGAGTTGCAAGCTTAACTCGATCCTGAATTCAGTTGCTCCTTGGGTGAGCAAATGGAAACTTTCATTTGAAACTGCCACTGGAGTATTGAAACGTGATGATGCCAGGGGTCAAAAATATTGGTCGTACTCCCGAAAGGAAAAATAAATAAATGAAGTTAATTCACAGAAACAGGGTGGAAAGGTGGGTAAATTATCGGTCATAAAAGCATTGGGATTCAGAAATTCCCTTAGACTCTTTGATTATCAAATACCACACTTCTGGTTCAATCACATTTCTGAATAATTACGGTGGTTATCTTTATTGGTGGAGGACGAGGATTTGACGGATCAATCTTGTGGTCCAGGTTATGTAATTCATTAACTTCATCTTTTGAATCATCCATTCTCAACATACAGGCGAAATTAAATCATCCCGAACAGGAAAAATATCGCTTTCTTCTTGATGTGAGCTCCTATCCTCAACGGGGGTAGGAATATACGGAAGAGACTCGATAACTGAAGTTTGATGAATATTTCCCTGTGACTGGAAAGTTGAAAGTGGTAAAGGTTCATGATTGGTGATCACTTCAGAAACGAGATTATGAGAATCATCATCACTAAGCAGACTATCAAGAAAAGTTACGTCTCCTTCTGAATCAAAATATCCTTCCTCAAAGTTAGAAGACACTTCAATGGCAAGAAAATCATCGATCTCATCATTATTATCTTCTGGAGCAAAACTTTCAATCTTGTCGGATAAAGGTGTATTGAGTAAAACCAGCTCATCAGAAACGTTGGATTTTTTGATCTCGACATTTTCTTCCATTTCATCAAGAAGAGGTTTTGAGAGATCTTGAATGTTCTCTTTATGCAAGTCCTTCTTAAGAGTCAACTTATCATTACCCGGTGGTAACGAATCAAGAGGAGCAAGTTCATCGGCGAACTTCTCAAAATTATCACTAGTCTTCATCGGAGAAGCACTAGGAGGAGGATCATTAGAATGAGTAGTGGTACTGCCACTAAACGGATCGTCTTTTGAAAAGTCGATGATAGAAATAGCGTGAACAAAATTCTTTTCCTTGTTCTTCGTAGATTTCTCAGTATAATAAACAAGTTCATCCTTTCCTACTCTTAAAGTCAATTTTTCCTCGTACAAATCAATTAAAGCTTTTGCTGTTCGCAGGAAAGGTCTTCCTAGAATAATAGGCACTCTTGGATCGGGCTCAAAATTAACCACCACAAAGTCTGCAAGAAAAGAGAAACCATCGCTCTAAACTACAAAGTTCCTCGGCTATACCATACGGTGTGAGAATGGAACGATTGGCAAGCTCGAGTGTCATATTTGTGTAGGAGGTCAATGCTTCAAGCCCAAGTTTCTTGTAAATTGAGTGAGGTAAAAGGTTAATACTCGCTCCTGAATCGGCTAAAGCACTAGTTCTATCGAGATCTTGTAAAGCACATGGAATAAGAAATTTTCTCGGATCTTCAAGCTTTTCTGGAACCCTATTCATGATGATAGCGGAACATTCGGCATTCACAGTTGTTATAGCAATCTCCTCGAGTTTCTCCTTGTTCCTTAGCAACGAGCTTAACCATTTGTTGAACTTTGGCATTTCGACGAGAGCATCCTTCAATCCAATCTCTAAACGAAGTTGTTTTGACAATGTTCAATAAACCGGTTTTTGAGAACACGGTTTATTCTGTGGTCCTCTAACTTTCATCCGCTCGGGGTTGGAAGTCTAAGATTGATTCAAATTGAGATCTTGATTTCAACGTTAATGGTTTCTTTGCTTTTGGTTTTGGAATTTCACATGTATTATGTATACTCTTCCCAGGAGAGGGGACATGTGCAGGCATTTTCCAATTAGGATTTTGCACTTTTTTGTTGATGTCGCCGGGTTCTAGTTCAGGTTCTTTTTTGAGGATTGAAACAAGGGTGTAGGAACAGTAGGGTCGAAGGTTCTTCCAATATTTGCTCATTGTGGTGATAGCATTTATTTGCTGACGAGGGTTAGTTACGGTTTGACTTGGTAGAGTACCTGGTCTTGAAGTAGAGGCTGGATTTTTGAAATTCTCACAAAGATTTGTCAACAAACTCGTAACATTAGCCATTTGATTCTGCAAACCTTGATTTTGATTTTGCACATTCTTCAATATCGCATCGTTTGCTTTAACGTAGCTTTCAAAATCCGTTTTCAAAACACTATTTGTTGGAGGTTGGTAAGGTAAAACTTGATTGATTGGTGGTTGATTGGTTGGTAGTTGGTATGGTGGTGCTTGATAAACTTGATTTTGGTTGTTTGGATGGTTTTGAGTAAAGTTTGTTCCACGGTTTTGGTTGAAATTAGAAGTGGTACCTTGATAACGGTTTTGGTTGTTTTGGACATTTGGTTGATTGAAACCCGGTGGTTTCATTTGGCTTGCCAAATTAGAAGATTGGTTTCTTTGGAGAAAATTACCAATGGCTGCGGTTTGTTGAAATTGTTGGATGTTGTCATGAAAAACGGGAAAATCATTTCCACCTCGTATGTTATAACGGGACGATTGTTAAAATGGTGATTTGATCCAAAGTGACACATACTTCTCACTGCTTTGGACGGGTGCAGGAGTAGTAAACAACTAAAGATTCATTTGATTCAACATTTGGTTCATCTTGATTGTCATATTATCCTCAGAGAGAAGCGGCTATTGTATGCATATCGAAAGAATTATTAGAGATGAAGAATTTGAAAGAGGCGTATCCGTACTTACTCTTGGAATCATTAGCACGGACTTCGGGAGTTAACGAACTTTTGACTTGCTTTCAATAATCGCTAAACTTTCTTGAGGCAATCTTGTCTTAAGAAATTGCCACCTGCGCAGTAAATCTAAGCTTCTTGATGTTTGAATTCAAAAAATTATAAAAAGTACTCGAGTTGGTGGAGTTTCCGAAAAAGCCATGGTTTGAGGGCACTTGACGAAGACAGTCCTTTAAAACGTTTCCCAAGGCTTCGTTTTTAAAGATTGTTGGGAGGTTCTTGGAAACAATTGGGTGATTTTGTTTCGGAGGTAAGTTGTTTTTGAGGTGGGAAGAATTGGTTTATGAATTTTGCAAAACTAGGTAGTCCCATGTGAGATTTGACTCTAGGGTGGTTCCTTGTTAACCAATCTCGGGCTTCACGTCTAGAGAAAAAGGGAAAAGCAAATGCTTTAAGCGAAGTGTTCGAACTTGGGATGGTCTAAACGGTGAAGTGACCTTTATTAAAAAAATTCGAAGGTGATTGTGGGGATCTTGTCTTTCCCGTAATACTTTTTGCTTTGCACAAGATTGATTACGGTTTGCTTAAGCTCGAAATTATTAGCATTGATCGGTGGAACAACTATAGCATCTTCATACCCCTCGAATGGGTGCTTGTTAACATTCTGGGCCATCGTTTCGATTATCGGCCATCTGGAACAACGTTTTGTTCAACATTTGGATCAACGCAAAGAGTTTGTGTGACGACCGTTCTACGGAGATTGCGAACGATTCGAGTGCGCATAAAAAGAAAAACTAACAATTTAAAAAGCAATAAACTTTACACTAAATAGTATATATATTTTTTTTTATTTAATAATTGAATTTTAACGGTCTACACGAAAAGAGACTTAACCAATTAATCAACTACTTCACGGTTAGCTCTCGAAAATTGCTTTTCAAGTGAGCCGTACTACTTGGTAGAGACACAAAAGGCAATGTGTTAAAATCTTTGAATTACGAATTGGGAACACTTGCAGTTTCACCGGGAAATTGAAATGATTAATATCTCGAAATAGAAGATATTATATGTTGGTGTTCGATTACCAACTTTGTTTATTTTTTTTTTTTTTTTAAAGGACAATTTTTATGTTTTTGATTTTTCTATTTTTTTTTATCTTTTACTTATACTAAAAAGAAAAGGAAAATATTTTTTACTTTTTATATTTTATAATTTTTTTAATTTTTGGATTATAAAACAAAAATGAAACTTTCGAGGACGAAAGGATCTTCAAACCAAATCAACAAACACAAAACTTAGGAATCGTAAACACTAATCCCCGGCAACGGCGCCAAAAACTGATTGTGCAGTTTTAGTTACCTATTAAAATATTAAAATAATTCTACTTAGGTTAAATTCCAACTATCACCTTTACCAAGGTATAAAAAAGTTTGGACTTACAAAAATAATAAATATATATTATATACGATATGTTTAACGGGTAAGTTATGATCACCGGGTCGTTTCACAATGGACTAGTGAAATTGAAATCACGTTTAGGATCGGATCCTGATTTGAATGAAACAAAGATGTTTGATTTGGAAAGATGTATAAAAATAAAATTTAAATGAACAATTAAACAAACTAGGACTAATGGTGCAAATACCTAACAAACTAACGGAGGGACTAATCTGAAAAACAATTTAAATCGAAAAGTTACACTTTCTACCCTGAGAATCTAACCCGACGACAAACTAAGTCCCGAATTAAGGTGAATTTGAAAAGTGTTATTATCGAAAAACTCAAAGAAGCAAAGTTGTAAAAGAAACTAAGGGGAACAAAATATAAAAGCTAATAGGGTGAAAAAAAAATTCCCCCACTCAATAAGCTCAGGAAGAGCTTATTTCTAAAATTGATTACAGAAGATAATGAAGGTTTTGAGCTTACTTCCTACCTTAATGCAATAAATGCTCAATTTAGCTATAATTCTAAAAAGGAAAGTGATCATATAAAATTCTTATGAATTTGCATTAATCTTTAAATATGCAAGAAATTAAAGCTTAAACTTCTTTTGAGCTACTTGAAATTGATATAAAATAAGCATAAACTCAGGAATTGACAATAAGCAAGAAACACATACTATTAAGCTAGAGAACTAATAAGCTAAACTAGACTTTGAAACTTTAGGACTTATCTAATTACTTATTATCATAAAATTAAGCTATAAAATCTAGACTTAAAAGCTCATTTAACAAATTTAAATTCTAAGTACTGTTTTCGGATTTTTCAAGTTTTTATGACTTTTGACAGCAAAATAAGCTAAGACAATAAGCTAGAAAACAAAATTGAAGACTTAAACTAAATTAAGATATATGAAAACTTAAATCCTACTGAATTTTATTAAGCTAAATACTAAAATTACTGATCTAACTTAAACTGAGAACACAGCAGTACTAACTGAGGTTAGTACTGCTAGTGTAAAATTCAGCAGTACTTACCAGTGATCAAGTAATCTGATGCAATTTGAATTTTTTTTTTAAACGTAAAAGTACTGAAATAAGCTAGGGAACTAAACTAAATTCTTAATAAGCTAAAGCTAAAACTTTTATCCTACTGTAATTGAAGCTAACAGTACTAACTTGTGAAGGCTTGCAGTAATATTTTTTTAGTTAGTTATGGTAGTTGTAAAGGTTTCAAGCAGTATTAACGTAGGTTAGTTATGTAGTTGCAATTTTGAGCTGCACTAAAACCAAACACCCCTTTATCATTTTGACAGGATTTAGAAAAACTTTTTAAGAGAAATTTGATGCACAAACAACTTGTATCCAGAACTTAAATCTAGCTTAAAACAAACTTAATAATCATGATTAAACAACTGAATAAGCCTTTAATCTAAGATGTCAAACTATTTAAACTAATATTTTTTGGATTTTATGAGTTTTTATGACAGAAACTAGCAACCTAATGGATCTATAAACTTTTTAAGCAAAAAAGATTTGGACAAACAATCTAATAAGCACTAGAAGACATATTTAATCATTAATAATCAAAGAGATTAAGCAATAGGCAATATAAGTAAAAACTACAGCAATTATAACTGGAAAATAGAGAATGAATGAAAGAGAACTTACTTAATACTTTAGCTAAACAAAAGGTTACCAATTGGGCAGCTACAAGCTCTCTAGCTTAGTAATAAGCTAGAGTAAAAGTCCTTGGGATCTCTTCCAAGGTAAGATCCCCTTCCAAAAGCTTAGTTACAATAAGATCCATATGAGATTAAACTGATTTAAGGTTTAGATAATGTTTAATATCTGAATTCAAACAAGCTCTATTTCGTCTTATTGAATGAAAGGAGCTTAATATTTGCTTATTGAGACAAATTATTAGAGAGCGTTTGACTTTAATGAGAGCTTAGAAAACGAGATTTAAAACACTAAAGACTGAATTTCATTAATTAAAAACTGATTTACCTTACTAGAAAAGGAAGTGATTACAAAAAATTTATAGTATAATTACGAAATTAGCTAAAATTTACTAAAAGAAATGATAAAAAGAAAACTAAAAAACTCTCCTTTTTGTGTTGTGAGATGTGAGGTCCTTTTTATTGTTGAACAGAATGAAGCTTCTTTAGGGACATCTGCCTTTGCTCTCCAAACTTTCAATCTCTGCCATTCATTGCTTTAATCATTTGAGCTTCTATCGTGGCCGTTTGATTAGGATGTGGACACCTGAGGATTGCCAGCGTGTCATTCTTGATGTGACGTTTGTGTTAGTTTTGTGAGTAAATTAGCACAAAAACCCACCACAATTTGTGCTTCTTTCTTTGATTACGTGGCTTGAGCTTGAATGAGGATAAGTAATCCCTTGATAAAGACTAATTTGACCCTTCATTTGTGCTTGCGCTTCCTTGAATTGACCAACGCACCCTCTAATTTTGATTTGCCCCTTGTTTTACCATGGGGGTGAAATGAAGAAGACGATGAATAGTAAATGGGCCTCCCGCTTCTTTTTCGACAGTTAAAACTGTTGAAGTTTGGAAGGTTTACACATTTGTCCTTGGTATTTATTTGCTCTATTTCAAGTAATACAATGGACTTTCGGAAATTGAAAGAATGGAATTGTAGTGAAATTGGCTTAAGGCTTTGGATCATTTGGCTTTGGCTTTGTACTCTCACTGATTTAGTATCCGTGCTTGCTGTTTTTTTGACTGTTTTCTTGTGATTTTTTGAAGTATCCATACCTGCACACACAAAAACACAAATACAAGCATATTTTTGCCATTTTTGGGTTGTTTTGGGTTTAATTGGGTTATTTTAGGTATAAACGGATATGTGTATTTTACACTTATCAATAATTAACTATATAAAAACAGTTTTAAGCACTGTTATGAACAGTAAATGTTACTGTTCATCAGGGGTTTACTTTTTATAAATATGATATTTGGATAAATTTTCTTAATACGAAGTCGTGAAAATAAGAAACGTTATAAATCGGAGTTAATCGATAAAGATATGAGGTTCAAAATCGCGCGTTACTATTTATTTTTCATACATTATTTTATATAACAACCTTGAATGAATAATGAATATCATTATGTAATCAATAAAATCATTAAATAATATATTTATACAAATGGTACTTTAGCATTACGGGAAAATGATATTTCTTTACGGATTCAAGTCACAACACTTTAATTTAGGCAAAGTACAAGTTAATTTTTAATTTAAATTTTAAAGATTTAATCAAAACTATTTACGGTGGTGGTGTGGACTATAATAACTGTGATATTTTGATTTATAATAATACATTATACTCATACGGCCTATAATTAATTAGGTTGCATTCGGATTGCCGAGACGATCCACTTATTTGATTTAGATAATCAATCATTCATTTACGATGAGTTCATAGCCATCTTTTATACAATCATATTGTTTTACAACTTGGGGTGAGAAACATGCATCATTTTACATTTGGAGACAAGTCCCTTTTACAAATCAAGTTACGAGTTGGCATAAGTGCTAAACCCACTATTGGCCACCTATCATGAACTGTCATTGCTGTTTGCTTGAAGCGCGAATGTTATTGAATAGTCTAATTGGGATTGACATCCCGTTTCGGGTGAGTAGCGTCACTAGTTCGAATGTACTGAAACAACGAATGTATACATGTCTGAACTATTTGGTTGTTGTGGGTTTTTGGACATTCTCACACGGGGCACATTTTTGTGCATTAAGTTGAATTACATAGATGTCGCGCTTCTTGTGTCATGGAGTTAGTGCATCGTATTTACTTTTTTAAGATATTGTATATGTTACATGTCTTACATTGGAAATCTTTTGCAGGTCCTATTTTATACATTTAATAAACCTTTGTGAATTCCCCAACTTTATGTTGACGTGTTTAAAGCAGTTTTTCTCAGGGTCAATAAGGTCGAGAAACAAAGGATACATTGGTGGTCACATTTTGGAGTAATTTACTATAAAAGATTTGGATGCATTACATTTTGGGAATATTTGTTATGTCTTAAAATCTGTTTCTTTTTCATGGATGAACTATTTAAGGCTTCGGGGCTATGTGTAACAAACAAGTCTATTAAAGCCAATGTATCAATTTTAACGACTCATATAGAGGTCGTTCTCTTATCTCGTGCTATTGATCTATGAAGTAACACTCTCCAACCCATATTCCGCTGCGACCCATTTTGGGGGTGTTACAAAATTAGTAGTCAAAACTCATGTGATTTTACTACCGTCACAATTATTGGTGAATCCGAAGATGAAGAAACTATCAAAGAAATTATTCGGAATTATTATGATCGTGAAGATGGTGACACTATACCGAGATTTGAAGTATAGTTAATGAACAAAAATCAAAAAAATGAGAAAAATACAAAAAGAGAAAGAAAGTTTGAAGATAATCGTTTCGCAACTACCAAAGGAATTACACGAAGGATCGATTATTCGTTGTTAGTCTTAAAAAAATCAACGATGTTGAGTATTATACAAAGGGGAAGGATATAAGCCACTTTCCTTGTAGAGGTATGTAAGTTTTGGGAAGATTGGGGAAGTTGGCCGTTACAGGGAACGCAACTTAGGTTGTTGTTTTTTATCGATGATCAGACGTTGTAAAATAGTTGTGTCTGTATCATGGTAAACGGTCAGGAATATATGTGTCTGCAACTTGTACTTAAGTTTTATTCTATTTATTTACTTGATTTATTATTTAACAACATTTACTTCCCTTCACCTAATGTTTAGCCGTTTGGTTTTACGCGAATGGAGAATTTCATACGGAACATGCATGGTTTATTCCATTATACGGCCATGTATGCATCTCTTTGTCCCTGATTGATTTTATTGATTTTTGGTGAAAAGTTATAAGGTTCTACCCTTATATCATTCTTCATCCTACCGTTGTTAATTCAAATGGGGATGTGATCGAACACACATGTCTATCTCGGCATTCCAGGTGTGTATGTGCGCTTCAGTTGCCTTGTTGGAGTGGTAGTTCTGGTGAAAGATTGTAGAATGATCAAACCATATGCCTTTCCATACAAAAAAACCCTTTTTACACCTTTATAAACTTGTTTCTCCTTAGCCTTTAGCGATGGAGATGTGTATCCTTGCCAAGCTAATGATTGAATATTCGTCACACCTAGCAATTGAGCGAATCTCGTTTACATGTTACCACATAGATTAGTTGAATGATTGTGTGTTTTCATCTCTCTATTTCGTGAGGTGTTTGGTTGTGGTACTTGTAATTAGATCGAAAGGAGTTGCTTTTTTAATGGAAAATATCATTGGGATACATTTTTATAAAATTTTTAAAAGTCTACTGAGGACAAGTAGGATTCTAGTGGGGGGATATTTAATGACATCAAATAAACATCTATTTATAGCATCATTTAGCCATGTTATTAACCCGATTTTGTACATTATTGCAAAGAATTATTACTTAATTGTTTATATTTAAGAATTGCAATAATTATGGAGTAATTGATGAAAGTTTGCAAAAGGCGCGCATTCTGGAACTTAAATGAAGATATTTTGAATATTACTATTCTAAAGACCAATACGCCGTACTCCTTAAGGTAGGATACTGCGTATCCGTGCCATGCATCAACAAAAGGCCACATTAGGAATAAAGATTAATACACCGTATCAAGAGAATTCAATAGGCCATATTGAGTTATTGGGATCAATTAAATATTTCTAGATGATATCAAGCGTGGTCCTACTCCATGAAATCCCCAATACGGTATCCAACACATGATACGCCGTATCCAACGTCTTCCAGACCTTATAAATAGAAAACTCAAAAACGAGTTTTAAGTGTGCTAAATCATATTCTCGATACCTAAACCACAAAAGTCAATTTTTAGAAGAGAAAAAGAGCAGAAGAGGTCAAGCAACGTATATCAATTCCATAGGAGACAACGTGTAATTCCGTATACTTTAGTAATCATTTAGTTTTTGGTATCATTCGTTTTTTTATGGTTTGTTTACTTGGATAAATATTTCTCTTGTATTGTATTATGACGTTTGAAGGCTATACCTTCGGGTATTAGCCTATTATTATGGATGATCTTGAATGTTTGGTGTTTGTATTATCTCGATTTCTTGATTTATCGTTAAGTGCTTGTTTATGTTTATCAATTTATACTTTTAACGCGCTTTTGTATGCGGCCTATCATTCAACTGGATCTAGTGAAGCGGACCAAGCAGATCTAAAGCCCGGGATAGCTCCAATTGTATCTAGAATCTAGAATTATAGTTACCTCAATTATTGGTCCTCATATGTCTGTGTCTATGATACAACTTCGGGCTTATGTAGTTATTTGGATATTCCAATGGTTTATTTGATCGTGTTGACTAGCAGGTGAACTAGATAATCAACAAGATTACGTTCTGATTCCATTGGATAGTTGGACAAGTGGATACTAGTGTATAGATTTGCCATTAAGCGGAAGTTGGTAAAGTCTCTATGAGCTAAGGTTAACAAGATCACCATTGCTTTAATCCCCAAGATAGTTTATTAATCAGTAACTAAGACATGCTTTGTGCGGATGCTTTAATTGTTGACAGTATTATTGTGTCTAGGTCTTAGTGATGATTATTTGTAACGCCTTAGTCTTAGACTTGATATGCCACCTCGAGAGAAGAATCAATTGCACTAAATAAACAAACTAACATTTCTAATCGGATTATAATGGTTATACAGTTTTCGTATATAAGGTTCGACCGCTCTTTATTCTTTTGTTAATTAGCTATGCGCGTTCTGGGTTAAAGTGCCTTGAAATTGATTCTAGACACCAACCAAACCATGCCACGTCTCTCAGGCTGAAAACCCCCCCACTTTCTGTTAGAATTAGGATATTAGACTAACATAGGTTTAGAATATAGTAGAATTAACATAGATTAGATAACACAGTTACTTAACATTAATGATAGATTTAACCTTTGCTTCAAGGTTCGACACCCTGCTTACCACGAACATACTTACAGTTCGGGTACACTGCCCGTTAAAGTGTTGTTTTTGGTTTAGTCGGCAAAATATAAATTTAAAACTTGAATCATCTTAAATATACCATACAACAACAGCACATCATCTTTTTTGAATAGAAAGTCTGATGCATAAATGTGTATGTAAGTGTATAGAAGAAGCTTTGAGAGAGAGAGAGAGAGAGAGAGAGAGAGAGAGAGAGAGAGAGTATGTGTGTGTATGTGTGTGTGTGTGTGAAATTCCAATGAGAGTGTGTGTGAATGAGGAGAATGATAAAGAGAATAAATAGGGAATGTGTGAGTGAGAATGTTGTGATATGACACATAGGAGCCTATGTGGGGAATGTGTGGAACAACAAGTATAAGAGAGTACATTATGCAAGGGAATGTGAGTTGTCACATTTGGGTTTAAGCATAGGAAGGTTGTTTGTGGTGAAGGCTTAAGGTTTAAGGATGTGAAGAATGTGAAGAGAATGATAACCAAAGGATTGATTATGTAGGTGAATCATATTGCCATTAAGAGAGGAAAGAGTTAAGCAATAATTATTAATGATGATTTAGAGAATGAGAAGGAATATTTAGATTGTGTAGAAAGGTATGAATAATCATTTGTTGGGAAATGGGGATTAACAAATGATTAGGGTAATTGTTAGCTATTAGAAAAAGACTTGGTCACCCCGTGTATTTTACCATTTATTATAGCTCGTAGTCAATAGTTAATCGTATGACATTCGGTATTAGGCCGGGTATTAAAGCCCACTACCAAGGCCTTTTGGCCGGTTTTGTATTAACTATATAAGCCTCTTCCATGTGTTGGAAGAGGTGGTTAGTCATTTCATTATACAAGTCACATTTTCTCTCACTATAAAGTTTTCTCTCTCACTTTCTCTCTCTAGATTCGGCTAACCCATCTATCTTCCATTGTGTTATAATTTCTAATATCCTACAATTGGTATCAGAGCGCATGGGATGATTAGATCGTTTGGTCATTTTAGTGCTTGGTTTAGATCAAAAGTTGAGTTTTAGGAGGTTTTAGCTTTTGTTCTTGAGTATCATTGATTTTCTCGTTTCTTGTGTTAAAATTCATGTTTTTGTAGTTGCTATAGCCTTCTAGTACTCATTTGTGCAAAAGAATCCAAATCAAAACTTTCAAAAGGGTGATTTTTAGGTGTTTTAAGGTGTAAAAATTCATAGTTCATCGCAGCGGTTAGGTAATATGTTTGTTGTTAATCATAGCGGTTTGTTTTACTGTTCTGGCGGTTTGTCAAGAAAGTACACTGTTCTGGCGGTTTCTCAGGGTCGTATACTGTGCTAGTGGTTTGTTGTTTCTGACAGCAGTTTGTCTTATTAGGCAGAGGTTTGTCAGTAGCGGTTTGTCTTCTAGT